>JADBJO010002266.1:167500-172500 GCA_016801955.1 Conus betulinus
GAATTCCCATCACAGCCACAGACATCTGGTGAAATTTGAGGGAAGGGTGATGCGGTCCGTGGATGGCTGCTTGCACCAGTTGAGTGTGCTGTCGCCTGCACAGGGGCAGTGGCAGTGGGGTTCAGCTGTCCTGTCCTAACCAACAGCCTTTTCAGTGCTGATCTAGTTGAGTGTGCTGTCGCCTGCACAGGGGCACTGGGAGTGGATTCAGCTGTCCTAACCAACAGCCTTTTCAGTGCTGATCTAGTTGAGTGTGCTGTCGCCTGCACAGGGGCAGTGGCAGTGGGGTTCAGCTGTCCTAACCAACAGCCTTTTCAGTGCTGATCTAGTTGAGTGTGCTGTCGCCTGCACAGGGGCAGTGGGAGTGGGGTTCAGCTGTCCTAACCAACAGCCTTTTCAGTGCTGATCTAGTTGAGTGTGCTGTCGCCTGCACAGGGGCAGTGGGAGTGGGGTTCAGCTGTCCTAACCAACAGCCTTTTCAGTGCTGATCTAGTTGAGTGTTCTGTCGCCTGCACAGGGGCAGTGGGAGTGGGGTTCAGCTGTCCTAACCAACAGCCTTTTCAGTGCTGATCTAGTTGAGTGTGCTGTCGCCTGCACAGGGGCAGTGGGAGTGGGGTTCAGCTGTCCTAACCAACAGCCTTTTCAGTGCTGATCTAGTTGAGTGTTCTGTCGCCTGCACAGGGGCAGTGGGAGTGGGGTTCAGCTGTCCTAACCAACAGCCTTTTCAGTGCTGATCTCCATGCTGAATGCTGCAAACATTTGTAGTTTCTGCTAGCATGGAGACCCGTGCTGAACAGACAAAACTTATGACACACAACACCAATGGCGTCAGCGCTAACATCGCTATCAAGGGGAGAAAAAAAACCAGAGATAGTTCAGAGCTTCAAGAACCTCGGGGCAATTGTTTCAGATGAGGGATCCAGGGGGCTGAGCAAACGGCAGCAGCACAAGCCAGACTAAAACCCATCTGGAACGACAGAAACATCACAATTAGTTCAAAGATCAGACTGATGCGCTGAGGGGGGGTCATTGTCATATTTCTCTGTGCTTGTAAGACGTGGACTCTGACCACTTAACTTGAGAGCATTCAAGCATTATAGATGAGATTCCTTGGCATCGCATACAAAGACCACTTTACCAACTTGAAGATCCAGACCAGAGTAAGGCAAGCCTTTGGACCATGCGAAGACTCGTGCTACATACCAAGACGTATTCTCCGTGATGAAAAGAAGGAAAATGAGATGGTATGGTCATGTAGCAAGATCCACAGGACTTCCCCAAACCATTCTACAAGGAACAGTGCGAGGAGGCAGAAAGAGATGAAGACAGAGAAAGAGATGGGAGGACAACATCAGTGCGTGGACTGGCCTCACACTCATCAACTGTCTGAGAGCGTCAGAGAACCGGGAGGAGTGGGAGGGAGGAGCTGGTTGTGAAGTCTTCTGTGGCGCCCCAACGGTCTCCAAAGCTCCGGGATAGGTGATAGGTGATAGGTGACATGTGATAGGTGAACCAACAGTGCAGGTATCTCAGGTTCTTAGGCCTGGTCAATGCCAAGAGGCATTACGAAAGTGGACACAGTTTTAGACAGTCCCGGAACCTAATTAGACGTCCAGAGCATCGTCGCGATCATCCTCATCCATAATGACATAATGATGAACTGAATGGATTGCTACAGCCGGGACTTATCACGTTAAAAATGAATAGAAAAGCTGAAAATTGGGCGTTGGCTAGAGGCTCTTGTGCTGAAATTACGTAACAGAAGAATTCTGGAACAGAAGTGTGGCGACAACAACAACGACACTACCACACCACACCACCACCAACCACACACACACACACACACACACACACACACACACACACACACACACACACACACACACACACACACACACACGTTTTAATCAAAGCAGGTGTGGAGAGTACATTGAAAAGGTCAGAATTCATGTACAGGTGGAAGTATATACAGAAGGCAGCAAAACAAACCTTTTCTTTTCTTTATTTCTCTCTCTCTCTCTCTCTCTCTCTCTCTCTCTCTCTCTCTCTCTCTCTCTCTCTCTCTCTCTCTCTCTCTCTCTCTCTCAATGCAGCAGACCCTAACATGGATGGTATCTAAGGGAACATCTATCGATGTCATGTAACCTATTTTCCTACACGGGCATCGGCCCGAAAGGTGTACATCGTCTGACACAGAGACACAGGGATGACCTCAGTCTTCCAGGCAGGCCTGCTGCCGTCGGATTGAATTATCGCCCTTGTCAGACGCCCGACACACAGGCAGCCTGCTATTAAGACAGGGATGAGAACACATCCGTATGGGAAACAATTCCCCGACAGTGACTCACTATCCTCAATCTCGTGTTATCGGCTTATCTAACAATCTGTGAACAACCAGCCGCCATGGCGAAGTGGTTAGCGTCTGTTGGGAGGGAGGGGGGTGGATGGGGGGGGGGGGGGGGTCATTGGTTCGACTTCCATTAGCGCCAGTTCTATGTGGGATGTGTCTGCCTCGTCCAGTTCCTGCCTACAGTTGACTTTGCTACGGGATCAGACTGGCACCACGATGTCGAGTTTCATCCACTAAATAGGTGCATCTCTGAAACTGCTGCTCTAATTTTCTGACGGAGACTGCAGGTGTCTCTATCTCTCGGGCCTGGTCGACGCTGGGTTGTATTATGGAAGGAAGCGTACAGTACAGCCCTGTCATGCAGCCTCAGACCACAATGGAAATCCGTGGCATCATCTTTGATCAACCTCTTCCTTTTCGATCAGCATTAAAAAAAAAAAGCCTCCATGTTTGTGTCCCTTCATGCCCTGCTCTCCTGGTGACCTCAGGCTCCATTGCTTCTTCACGTCTGTGGTCTGGGTTTGATTCTGCTGGGCACTGATGTGGTCTGGGTTTGATTCTGCTGGGTACTGATATGGTCTGGGTTTGATTCTGCTGGGCACTGATGTGGTCTGAGTTTGATCTCTGCTGGGCACCCATATCGGCAAATTCATGAGGACTGTCGCTGGACGGACGTGGTGGTGCCCCTCGGAAGGATAACTCAGTCACGCCGTCTCTGCAACTAAGCAATTACTGTCGTCAGTAGGGGGTTAGTAGGTGGAGTCCACCGTAATAGAATCAGAACAGGCGCCACTGTACTCCACCATAGAAACTTGGCAGCAGTGCATAGAATCAGAAAGACGCCACTGTACTCCGCTATAGAAACTCGGCAGCAGTGCAAAGAATCAGAACAGGCGCCACTGTACTCCGCCACAGAAACTCGGCAGCAGTGTATAGAATCAGAACAGGCGCCACTGTACTGCGCCACAGAAACTCGGCAGCAGTGCACAGAATCAGAACAGGCTCCACTGTACTCCGTCACAGAAACTCGGCAGCGGTGCAGTGTATGCTCTGCTGGGTTGCCTCATGTCGACTTCACGTGAACTGCTCCCTGTGGATTGCCTGGTGTCAGGGCTGTAGCAGACTGGTGTGGCTATGGACGAGAGCACGGAATAAGCGTCGTGACTGAAATGCTACTAATGTGGCATAAAAGAAAATGGGACAGAAAAAAAAACCTGCGAGCAAAACTAACATACTTTGTGTGTCTTCGGTGAATACGTAAGTAGATCCAAAAAAGAAAAAAAAAAACGATAAAAGGGCAGAAAGAAAGTGAGAGAAAATATAAATATGGGTATTCTGATCTAAATATTCACAGGACATATATCCACGCTTTTAATATACCTTTCCGTTCGCAGCGCTGTGCTGCAACACTTGAAAAAAAATTAAATCATTATTACACAAAAAAGGTTTTGTGATAAGAACCAGAGATATAGAACAAATAAACAACAAGCAAATAGCAATATACAAGAGATATAGAACAAAAACTAAACAAGGAACACAACGTATATAATCTCATACACATGGACTGAAATAAAAGAAAACCATTTGAATATCGGTAAACAGTAGATTTTAATAGAATATTAATAAACAAACATATAAAGTTGATAATAGTTCAGCTATGTAAGCACCTGGACTGGATGACGCAATAACTAGATACTCTAAGGACAGTGCTCCAGGTCCAAACAAAGTACGGTACCCAGAAAGCTCAGTCCTCCCAGAAGAGGACAGAACCCATCTCTTCTGTCTCTACCTGGACAGTTCTGACAAAGGCTATGTCCCAGAAGACTGGACACACAGTTACCTGAAAGCTTTACAAAGGCAGAGAAAGAGCATCATCGCTTAAATGACTACTGCATACTCCCCATGCAAAATGTGGTAGGAAACCTCATGGAATGAATCATAGCAACAAACCTCTCAATCTCGCAAATTCATATCCGCGCGCGCGCGTGTGTCCGTGTGTGTGTGTGTGTGTGTGTGTGTGTGTGTGTGTGTGTGTGTGTGTGTGTGTGTGTGTATCCGTGAGTGTGTGTGTGTGTGTGTGTGTGTGTGTGTGTGTGTGTGTGTGTGTGTGTGTGTGTGTTTGTGTGTGTGTGTGTGTGTGTGTGTGTGTGTTGTGTGTGTGTGTGTGTGTGTGTGTGTGTGTGTGTGTGTGTGTGAGGGATGGGGGTATTGCAATCGTGCTCCTCCACACGGCTAAAAGGCACAGTTTGTATTTTCGACCGACATTAATAAACAATTCGGCGGATTTTTACTTCTGATACCAAAATGACATATGTGCCAGTCGCGAAGAAAATTGCTGGGAAAATGGGACGCGACGTCTACCTCTGAAACTAACAGAAAGTCAAATTGTTGAGATGGACAAGGAAAATCTCTCTCTCTCTCTCTCTCTCTCTCTCTCTCTCTCTCTCTCTCTCTCTCTCTCTCTCTCTCTCTCTCTCTTAGAACCGTTCAGATTTAAAAACTTAAATGCATGGCATGAAATTGGGTGCTCTACCACTAAGCCATACGGTTTACGCGATTCGGAATTTGCCTGAGCGTGCTACAGAGAGACAGAATTCTGACAGTTTCGTCTGTCGATCAGAGCACGTTACTGTCCTATCGATAGCGCATG
>JADBJO010002266.1:180000-197500 GCA_016801955.1 Conus betulinus
ATTCTTTCCAAAGAGGTCAAAAAATCTAATGTGTCTACAACTCCAGAAAGAATGTTCAATAGAGTCTCTTGTTTCATTACATAATGAACAGTTTGTTGTGGCAGATACCCCCATTGCACTTAAAACAACATTTGTTGCAATAATTCTATGAACAATTCTAATCTGTAGCCACTTTAATCTAACATCTTTAGTTTTATGTATTTAAGGAACACCTCTTTCCAAGGAACATCAACATTTAATTTTTGTGTCCATTTCAAACAACAATTAGGTCTAACATTGTCTTGTGTTAACATTTCATACAGTAATTTTGATCCTTTTGATACCTTATAAATATGTGTCTTAATGCATTCGGTATGTCCAAAAATCTGTTATTGTCTGTATTTCGTTTTATTCCACTTATTCTGATATATTCTTTAATTGCCGATATAATACCATTAAACGTGACAAAATCAATCTACATCCATGATTTGTTGAAAATTCCTCAAATGTCATAAATTCTCCATTAGTCTTGAGAAAATGTTTTATGGCGTACACTCCTTTTTCTTATCAATTTATTATGTTTAATTACTACATTACCATTTTTACATTTTCGTTATAGAAAATCGGTTCAGAAAGCAATTCATTCCAAGTTTTGGGTTTTACATTAAAACGAAATAGCTTATATGCTTTCAGTACATGCATCCAAAAGGTGCTTATGTTTTTATGCTTAAAAATCAAAAGCTGTTCCATAGTATTCTAGAAACGAAAGAATCGGGCATATTTCTGTTGCTATACATTTCCACTTATGGTTTGTGGTTTTTAGTTTTTTAATCCATGACAGTTTCAAAGCACAGATATATTTCCTTATGTCAGGTATGTTTAGGCCACCCTGTTTCGTTGTTTTGATAGAAGTTTTCCGACTAATTTTATCTTGTTTTCCATTCCAGACAAACTGAAAGCATAGTTTTTCTGGAGGGTTTCCTATGAAGTAGTCTGGTGGATCTGGGAGTAACATCCATAAGTGTATTAATTTGGACAAAACAAGCGATTCAAAACAGCTACTCTGCCTATTGGGGTAATGGTTCTTTGTGACCAAATCTTTAACAGTATTTTAACTTCCGAAAATTTTTCGTTATAGTTAATACTTTCACAATCCTTAAGATCTTGAGTGAACCATATACCTAGTATCTTGAATCTAGGAGGATTCCATATCATTTTTAAGTGAGGGGAGTAAGTTACTTGTGATCTTTTCTTGCTTCCTAACCATACTGCTTGTGTTTTACTACTGTTCATATGCAGTCCTGACACTCTACCAAAGCGATCATCAAGAAGAAATATAGTTTTTTCAAATGAAGTTTTATCTCCTACATTAAATAACTGAGTATCATCGGCAAACTGGGAAATTTTGTGTTCAGTGTCCCCGATATTAATTCCTTTGATCATTTCTCTTCCTTAATCATTATTGCCAAAATTTCCGCACAAAGAATAAACAAATATGGGGAAAGTGGGTCTCCTTGTCTGCATCCTCTTTCTACCTGAAACCACTGGGAAGTATTTCCATTAACAAAACTGTTGACTTTATATTTTTGTAAAACGTCTCAATCCATCGACAAATGCTTTCTCCAAAGCCATATCCTCTTAAGATCTTAAACATAAACTTCCAACTTAAAGAATCAAAAGCTTTTTCAAAATCAATGCTTAGAAGTAAACCTGGAATATTCTTTGCATCTAAATAAGTAATTAGATCATATATTAATCTCAAGTTGTTGCCTATGTATCTGTTGGCCATAAAACCAGACTGATCTTCATTTATCAACTGTGGTAAAACCTTTTTTATTCTGTTTGAAATGCATGAAGAACCTATCTTATAGACAACATTCAGGAGAGATATAGGGCGCCAGTTTTGAATATAATCTTTCGGTTTATCACCTTTAGGAATACAAGTGATCAATCCTTCCTTTTGTGTTGTGGACAGTTCTCCATCCTTGTATGCTTCATTTAAAGCTCTCACTACAAAGGCCCAATCTGCTTCCAAAAAAACTTAAAGAATTCAGCACTAAATCCATCTGTCCCTGGACTTTTACCGTTCTGCATGTTTTTTAATGCAAAACCTGCCTCTTCTAAAGTAATTTCGCCTTCTAATAATTGCTCCTCTTCTTTCGATAGTTTAGGAACATTTCTTATAAGGTCTGAGACTTCACATTCTTCTATGTCTCTTCCTTGTATAAAGTTTTCATAAAAACACTTAACTTCCTTCATGATATCTTTCTGGTTTTCCGTGGAATGTCCATCTTTAGTTACTAATCTTGTCATCTGTTTGCTAATATAATTTCTTTTTTCAAGATTACAAAAAATATTTCGAAACCTTCCCCCTCTGCAATCCATCTGGCTTTTGATCTCAACAATACTCCCTCCATTTTCCTCTCTCGTATGACTTCAAGTTCCGTATTCATTTCTTTAAGCGTGATAATTTCATTTTCAGTTATATTTTCTGTATTTTCTAATGTTTCAATATCTTTTATTAGTTTGTTTCATGGTCTCTCATTTTCTTGTTTTTCATAGTAGCATAAGCAACTGTTTTTGCACGGATTTTCATCAGCATAAAATCAAGGAAAAGTTTGTCGGAGACTTGTAACTGTATTTCTGATTTAGGGACATCCTTTATTGTTGTTCTGTCATAGTGAGCAGTTGCATATTCACTAATAACATCAAAAATTCTGAAATTTATTTCTTCTACGTAGTATTTATCCCTAAGTAAAGAGGAGTTAAATTTCCAAAAATTATGAATTTTTTCGGTTTTGCCAAATTTTAGCGTTAATGTTACCATGGAGTGGTCAGAACGGTATCCTGGAAGAATATCAGTATTTTCAAAGTACCAGAACAAAGTGTCTGATAACAGAAAAAAATCGAGCCTACTTGCTTAAAGGAGTTGATTTTCTCCAGGTATAGCGTCTGCATTCTGGATTGTTTTCCCTCCAAACATCGGATATCCACATTCTTCAGTCATTTTCTGTAGTTCTTCTCTAGCTTTAGGATTATTAACCTGTTTATAATTACAACAATCGATATATGGATCTATCGCAATATTCCAGTCTCCCACTGCAATGATATTATGATTCTTATAACTCTTGATTTTATTTTAACACTCTATAAAACAATGGATCGTCTCTATTCGGACCATAAACATTAACTAAAAGTATTTCCTTTTGCATTATAGAGAAGGATACAATCATGAAATTACCATTTTCATTGCGGTATATATTTCTTATGTTAAATTCGAAGTTATTTGAAAACAGGACAGCTACTCCTCTTGCATTTGATCGAAAGGACGCAAAGAAGCATTCAAATCCCCATTCAGATTTTACATATTTTTCCAATTTATTATTGAAATGAGTATCTTGGAGACAATAGATAGATAGAGAATCTTTTTTGTTTTAGATAGTGAAATACATCTCTTCGTTTATACATGTCTCCCAGGCCTTGGCAGTTTAATGACAAAATCGTGATACTATCCATGGTTAGTAATACCTTTCTTTACTAAAACAGCTGTAAGCACACGAACCAAGTCAAACATGGGATAACGAGTATCCAGGTTTTCACAGTTGTTTGTAAGCTCAAATAATGAGGAACAATAGCGGAAAATGTTACTTGATAAAATTCGCTAAGGAGAAACAAAAGACACAAATTTCTTTCACAGACATTGCCCATTGTTTTCAAAACACAGTTTTTTCGCCAAAAACACACACACGAATACATCACAAAAGGTTAAACAATTTCTAGAGGGGAAAAAACACACAACAAATCAGAAAATTTCAGGTGCCGGTGATGATCGTTGATTCACGGCAGAAGAAGTGTTTCTATGCGCAGAGTCATGTCATAGCGTTCAGATTTTTTCACGAATTTCATATTCATAATATTTACAATTGACAGCAATCGGAAACATTCATTATCTTTAAGCGTTCCATCCATGAATAGATGGTAACTCCCATAAATAGTAGGCTATTTGTCCTGATCGTGCATATTTTACCATTTAAACGTTTGATATGGAGAACTGAATAGTAAAGATGACATGTTAATACAGCGATGAGTCTTCCTCTAGAAATCAAATAAACATGTACATGGCTAGAAACGGTAAACATGTTGACAATAACAAGGAAACAAGGTTCAATCTCGTTTCCAAAGCTCATTAAGTGTTTCGGTGACCAGTGACATAAAACACACGAGGAAACATACTCACTCACAAATGCACGCGCGCGGTGCACTCATACACATGAACACAACGCACGTGCGCGCGCGCGCGCGCGCGCGCGTGCGCACACACACACACACATACACGCGCGCGCGCACACACACACACACTAAATAGGCCTATATAGGATCTCCATCAACTGTTCTTGTTACCCAGTCTGTGAATCAATCAAAAAACAAATCCTATTACACTGCGTAAAAGGAAACCATGAATGAGCCAGCCACTGACAAACTATGAATGAAGTAGTTACCAATAAAGTCAGTCAAACAAACAATCGACAGTAAACTGCACATTCAACAAATCCCAAGAAACAGCTGTTGCATTGAAACATAAACATAGTCTGTAAGGAAAAAAAAAAAAAAAAAAAAAAAAAAAAAAAAAAAAAAAAAAAAAAAAAAAAAAAAAAAAAAAAAAACAAGCAAACAAACAAACAAAAAAAAAAAGTTGTCACACCGATCGACTTCAGTGTAGAAGTCTCTTCGTATCCCCCGCAGTGTGCACGAAAGAGAGAAGAGAGAGAGAGAGAGAGAGAGAGAGAGAGAGAGAGAGAGAGAGAGAGAGAGAGAGAGAAATCTACGAGAACTCTTTTCTGTTGAAATTGTGATCAACCATTGGTCAATCTCCTGCGACCTTGATCAGTCAATAGGTCACCCGTTAGCGATTAGTTCTCTCCACCCTCCCCCCCCCCCCCCCCCCCCCCAAAAAAAAAAAAAAAAAAAAAAAAAAAAAAAAAAAAAATTTCCTTTTCCATTTTGAGGTGTTTATTGAATGTGCGCGGTGAGGGAGGCATGGGGGTGGGGGAAGGGATAAGAGGGAGTAAAGAAACAACACCAGAGGGGGACGGGGTAGAAGACGGAAAGACAAGAAAAAACAGAAAACCAATAAAAAGAAGGAATGAAGAAATGATCAGAGAGAGAGAGAGAGAGAGAGAGAGAGAGAGATGTGTGTGTGAAATTTTAGCAGGAGAGATGAAGTGATAAGTGGAAGAAAGAGAGAACCGGAGGGGTGGGTAAATCTGTAAAGAGGGTTAGAACAAGGACAGAGCGAAGGAGAGAGTGGGCAGGGGGGGGGGGGGGGGGGGGGGGTTAGAGAGAGACAGAGAGAGACTGAGAACACAGAGAGACCGAGGGAGGGGGAAAAAAAAGAGAGAGGGAAGGGGGAAGGAGAGAGAGGGATGGAAGATGGCAGAGAGCAACAGAGACAGAGAAGGGGGGAGGGAGGGGGAGAGGATAGCAGGAAGAGAGGGGGGGGGGGGGAGGGAACAAGACAGCGAGAGAGACAGACCCTTTTAGCTACACTTAGATTGCATACACTGTGACACAGGTTTATGATGGGAAAAAAAAAGGGGGGGGGGGGGGGGGGGGGGGGAGTCTGTCGAAGGAAGCAAGTACATCCAAAAATGTTAATAAAAATGAAGGAATTCAAGGATCTATCCAGCCGTAATTGTTAAACAATCAAAGCATCAATCAAATAAAAGAAGTCATGAACAAAAAACTGACAAATTAATCACGCAAACACGTGAAAATATGAGTTGATTGGTTATCAGATTTGGCAAAAAAAGTTATCAATCAATCATACAACAGGAATGGGAAACACTTTGATCACTGCATTGAAATCAGTCATGTTGTTAATCAATCAGTCATACAATCTGTCAATGCATATAATGTGAACATATGTGACTAATTGATCGTCTAATCAACAAGCAAAAACATATTGAGTAAATCAATTGATCAACCGATTCGTTTTTCAATCAATCAAAAAAAAAATCAGTGTGACTGTATGCTTATCAATATATTTTCATTATTCAATCATTCAAGTGATCAGAAAATCAATAATCCAATCAATTACTCAGTCACTTAATTAACCTATCAGTCAGCTACACATTTACTTCATCATTTAATCGTCCAGATCATTAGTAACAGAATCAGGCAGTCAACTTAACCCAACAATATGACCAGGAAGAGGAGAGGATAAATAAGCTGATCGACAGACCACACAGACAACACTGCTAATTGCACCAAGTATTAGCCTCTGAGTATAATATACCCTCTCAAAATAATGCAGTAATCAGAAATAGCTGACAAGATATGCATGCCGGGCGAGGATGGGAAGGGGACAGTTTGGGAGGGCAGGTTTAACCATAATTGTCAATTTGTCAGCCAATCGATCAAACCAATCATTCACTCCATCAATAACCAATCGATCGATGGGGAAAAAAAAAAAAAAAAAAAAAAAAAAAAATCAATGAACCAAAGTAATCTACCTTTGATACAGTTTACACACCTATTATATACTAACACAGTTACTATTCAATAAAAGCATTTTATGAGCTTTGGATTAATCAATTGTTTATCTGACCCGTTCATCCACTCACTTCTCATCAACTATTGATCTTTAATAACTTACACAAAAGACCAATCAATTGTCCGATCGATAAATGAGCAAATCAACAGATCAAGCAGATCTTCCACTTTTCAATCAACTATCCGACCATCAAACTAACTATTCCAACATTCAATCGATCTCTTTACTCAGTCAACGCATCAAGCTGTCACATAACCTGTCAATCGCCACTAATTCATTAGGCAAACACACCCACCAACACAATCAAACACAATCAAGCATTACCACATTACATCAACATTGATATAACCGAAAAATACAGCTTCTCAATAATCCACAGATGGGAAGCATTGTGGTATGTCTACAGCATTAATAGAACAGAAGATGAAAATAGACATGTTTGTTTTGGAGAAAAAATAGTCAAGTAAACATAATGAAGAGGAGGGGGGAAAAAAAAAAACGAAGTCACTTCCCTGTCTTTTCAATGTATTTAGGAGTCCGTGTCTTCAGGGCTCATGTCACCTGGCTTCATCGCTCTCGTTTGAAGACTTCGTCAAGATCACTGTGGATTGTCAGTTTCACTACACGTCCATTTTTCACTTTCGCAAAAAGTTTTCCATTTACACTCCAAGCCGACATTGTCAAGGAGTGATCCATTGCACATTTCAGTACTTGATAGTTCATGTGAGTGAGGTCCTCCCCAATCACAACACCTTTATTCTTTAGTCTGCGACGATTCCGAAGAATTTCGTCTCTCTTGCGTCTGTCAAAGAAGCGGACCAGGATGGGTCTGGCTCGGGCGCCGCTCCTCTGACCTGTACGGTGTGCCACCTCCACCTCCTCCTTGGTCGTCTTCACCCCACACTGTCTGTGAAGATGCGCACTACTTTTTGACACAGTCGTCTGCAGTTTCGTTTTGCTGTTCAGGCACACGAAACACTCTGAGATTCCACCTTCTTGAGTATTGTTGTAAATCGTTCTGTTCTCTCTCACACTGTCTTAAACGGATATCCAAGTGTGTTTGACTGTATCCTTTGTGTGTTCGCTCTTCTTTTTTTCTTGTGCAACTTCTGTGTCTAATTTCTGTGCAATACACTCAATATCTAACAAGCGTCCTTCGATCTTGCCTATTTTTTCTTTAAATGTATTTGTAAGTTTTTTTTAATTCACCTCTTATTTCTTCCGCGTCTTTCTTCGTCGACAGAGACGACAGTTTTTCGTTGATGGTGTCCATTGCCTCCTGTAATTTTGCATTTACACTGCTCAATGCTTCTTGGAAAGCCATCTCTGTAGTACTTGTCTCAATGTCTGTTGTATTCGCTCTTTTCCTATCCTGTTTTTCACTTAAACTGGTGTCACTTTCGTCAGAGGTAGACGAATATACCTTTTTTGTTTCTTAAGCAACCAAGCACCAATGTTGCTCATATCTTCGAAAAGCGATCAGGAATCCCACGAAGCACATAAAGCACATAATCCAAAGCAATTGAATAGTTCAGCACAGTGACCGCTCATGTACATCCCTTTCTCGAATACACTGTTCCGCCATGTGTTTTACACTGAAGCGCTATCTGGTTGCAATGACGAAACACTCTCTTCGCCGCTGAGGTTTAATCTTACATTAAAATTACTTGAAAATCATACTGACGGGTTCGTCTCACCGAGAGCCACACACTAATTTGTACAAAAACCTTCTTTAGCAAATAATTAATATACAAATTAAGTACAATATCAAGAGACTGGTGCCAATGCGTGCAGCAGCCCTCATGAACGATCACTCACCCCTCCTAAACCGGCATATATATTGAGACGCATTCCATATGTCCACCAAGTTTCAATGAAATCGGTTGGGCAGATCTGGCGTGATTGATATAAGGACAGACAAACGGATGTATGCGGACCCTCCTTGGGGAAGGCTAGAAATATCCTAGACACTCCCACAGATATACAGCCATAAACGGCGTCAGTAATGTGTCTCCTTATGGGAGAGTGGAACGACACACGATAGACCGAAACACAGCTTCCATACGCTGAAACAGTTTGTGGAGAGAACATCAAAACAGGAAAAACATGTAGTCTGGCCTGGACAAACAACTAGGAGCAGAAACAAGAGAAAACTGGACAAGAAAGAACGGATTACAAGTGACCGCCCACAGACAGACCTCAGAGTGGTCATCGTGTTAGGGGTGACGGTGGCAGCAGGAAAAGTTGTCATGGCTATAAAACACAGCGCCAAGAGGGGAACACGGAGGATGCCAAAACCAGGAGGGAGAATTTGTGACACCGTTGGCAACGGAAGTTTTCTTCTTGACGAAACTATCAGGAAAAATGTCTAACGCAGCACACGCGTCGACTTGCAAACTGTGCACGGCATTTAACTAAAAAACAATTTCACGATCCCTTTCGGAAAATGATATAGGACATCAAGAAAAGATGACATCCGATGAATTTGCAATCAGTGATTGCGTATTGACAGGAAATGATCTAACAAACACCTGATGAATTTGCAATCACTGATTGCGTATTGAGAGGAATGATGCAACAGAGAGGCGGCATAGCTGACAGAACAGGTCCATCTTCGAACTGAAAAAAAAGAAAAGAAAAGAAAAAAGTGACAATATTGACCAGAAAGACTGTCATGTGACGTAGCCTCACATCAAGGCATGTGACGCTCCATCACATGTAGTCTAGTGAATCATTTCCCCATGCCACAACTAAAGATAGGAGAGATAGTTCAATAAGGACTTGTAAAATGCTGGTCGGTATTTTGAACATTGAGTATGCACTCACTAGGAGGAGGGAGGAAAGAATTAGTTTCAGCTCAGGAGATGGCCTAAAGACTCGCTACAAAACCAGTATCTCAACACTGTCCAAAAGTGTAGGTCGTTTGGAGGCAAGATATAGAAACGTTTCCGCTGGCAAACATTTCGGTCGATACACCGTACTACTCCGGATTTCTCACCGCCTGTGTTACCGATAATCCAGTCTGTGACTTGATCTTGGGCAATTTGCCAGGCGTCGCTACAGTACATGGTGGTGCTGGAGGATCGTTCGTTCCTTGTCTTGTGAGTACCAGATCAGACATCATAGAGCAAGGAAAGGCTACAAAGCCGCTAAAGTCTTAAAACTGGATGAACTCCAAATTACCCGCAGATGATCTAAAAGAAATGCAGGGAAAAGACGAGACACTGACGACAATACTTTCTGCTGCTAAACAGACTGTCGCTGACATACCAACGGACAAACAGTCAGCTGATAGAAAAACAGATGTGTACAAGGTCTTTGCAGATAGAAAAGCAAAGGCACGTTCCTTTAATGTTGGGGATGAAATCCTTGTACTACTCACTGATGAACATAACAAACTTCGTGTTATGTGGAAGGGTCCTTTTCAGGTGGTCGAAAACCTTCCTGCAGTTAATTATAAGATCAAAATGGCAAACACTGAGAAGGTCTTCCACGTGAACACGTTGAAGAAGTATGTTGAGCATACAAATGTTGCCATCAACCAGTCAGGTGAATGGATATGTCCTAGGTCAGAAACTGATGTCAACATGACAGAAATTATCAGTGATGATTTTGTACCCAATGTAACGTACAGGGACAGATCAAAGGTTGTGAAAACAGCAAATGTAGGATTGTTAACATCTACCAGAGCAGATGATGTGTACCCCTTCCTACTCTGTCTATCAAAGGTGAAACCTATGATGATGTGGTTCTGTCGAGTGATTTGTTTGCAAGTCAGACAGAACAGCTCAAAGACATTTTGAAAGATTTTCAGGATGTGTTAACAGATACCCCAGGTACAGTGACAGGTATTGAACCCCATAGTATTCAGTTAACTACTGAAATACCAGCGCAAACCAGACCATACCCCCTCCCGTTTGCAAAAAAAAAGAGGTTGTCGAGAGAGAAATTAAAGTAATGCTGGATTTAAAGGTCGTAGAACCTTCTACATCTCCGTACAGCTCACCAGTTGTATTGGTGGACAAACCTGATGGCTCGGGGCGGTTCTGCATCGATTACGGGAAATTAAACAAGATCACACTGTGTTCGATGCGGAGCCCATCCCAGACATTGAAGAACTTCTGTGTCAGCTCTCAGAAGGAAATTATTTTTTGTGAAAGTAGTCTTAACTAAAGGATATTGGCAGATCCCAATGGCTAAAGCTGACAGGTAGTCTGTCCTGTACATATATTGCTACACTATCATATGTAGTGTGTACTGTACATATATTGATACACTATCGATCACATGTAGTCTGTCCTGTACAAATATTGTTCACTATCACATGTAGTCTGTCCTGTGCATACATTGCTACACTATCACATGTAGTCTGTCCTGTGCATATAATGCTACACCATCACATGTTGTCTGCCCTGTACATATATTGCTACACTATCACATGTAGTCTGCCCTGTACATATATTGCTACACTATCACATGTAGTCATCACATGTAGTCTGTCCTGTACATACACCGCTACACTATCACATGTAGTCATCACATGTAGTCTGTCCTGTACATATATTGCTACACCATCACGTTGTCTGCCCTGTACATATATTGCTACACTATCACATGTAGTATGTCCTGTACATACATTGCTACACTATCACATGTAGTCATCACATGTAGTCTGTCCTGTACAAATATTGCTACACACTATCACATGTAGTCTGTCCTGTACATATATTGCTATACTATGACATGTAGGCATCACATGTAGTCTGTCTGTACACATATTGCTACACTATCACATGTAGTCATCACATGTAGTCTTCCTGTACATATATTGCTACACTATCACATGTAGTCATCACATGTAGTCTGTCCTGTACATATATTGCTACACTATCATGTAGTCATCACATGTAGTCTGTCTTGTACATATATTGCTACACTATCACATGTAGTCTGCCCTGTACGTACATTGCTACACTATCATTATGTAGTCTGTCCTGTACATATATTGCTACACTATCACATGTAGTCATTACATGTAGTCTGTCCTGCACATATATTGCTACACTGTCACATGTAGTCTGTGCTGTACATACATTGCTACACTATCACATATAGTCTGTCCTGTACATACATTGCTACACTATCATAAGTAGTCTGTCTTGTACATATATTGCTACACTATGACATGTAGTCTCTACATATATTGCTACACTATGACATGTAGTTTTTGTTTTTTTTTTCTTCTTCCCACACGTTCCGGTCTATCAAGAGACCTACATCGAGATTAGGCTCTATGTTGTAAAGAAGAAATCTTTCGCTTTCTTTGAATTTAGAAGGGAGGGACTTAAACATAACACATGGCAATCACTGGATTTCAAACATAATAGGGTTTGGGTAACCAAAATGTGGAATTATGAAACATACTACGATACTGAAGTTATTAGAATCGGGTTTAATTTATCATCTAAGCCTACATCATCTTTCTCTTCGCCTCCTCTTTAGATCCCCCCCCCCCCCACCCCCCCCCCCCCCCTACCCCCCCCCCCCCCCCCAAAAAAAAAAAAAAAGCTCACCCCCCTCCCACTCTATCACCAATATATCGTCTTCA
The DNA here is from genome assembly GCA_016801955.1 of Conus betulinus. Lineage (NCBI taxonomy): Eukaryota > Metazoa > Mollusca > Gastropoda > Neogastropoda > Conidae > Conus > Conus betulinus. The sequence continues at coordinate 192,141 of JADBJO010002266.1, forward strand.
CCTCATAGCGAACCTCCCTGTTCATCTATTAGCTTCCCAACCCTCTATCACCTACCTATCCCCAGACTCTCCCACCCTCTCTCAATCAAGTTCCCTCACTCTCAATTTTTTTATCCCTCCCTCTTACCTCTTACTGTCATCCTCCCCCGCTATCTGCCAATACCTCCCCTCCCCTCCTCCATCCCCACTCCCTCCCTATCACTCAAACCCAACTCCCCATCTCTCTGTCTCTCTGCATAAATCTCTTTGTCTGTCTATCTGTCTGTCTGTTTGTCTGTTTTCTGTCTACCTGTCTGTCTATCACTCGAGCTATCTACCCATCTATTGTTCTATCAATCTATCCTTCTCATATCCATTCAAGGAAGAGCCTTCTCTCTATGCCGGCCTCCCCTACTTTCTTTTTTGACCTCTCACACCTTTTTTTTTTTTTTTTTTTTTTTTTTTTTTTCCTTTTCTTTTTCTTTTCTTGCTGTTGTTTTTTATTTTATTTTTTTTAATTTTTTTTCCCTCCCCCTTTGGGGTGAGGAACACATTGTCTCACAAATCGACCTGATCCCCAATGGGGTTGACCTTGAGACGAAAGGAAAAAAAAAAAAAAAAAAAAAAAACCCAAGAAAAACATGAGGAAGGTCCAGAAGCGAGACAACATATTGTGTGTGTGTGTGTGTGTGTGTGTGTGTGTGTGTGTGTGTGTGTGTGTATCCTTGACCGTACACACGTAGTAATGTATGTAGGCGTGTGCATGCATGGTTCTGAGGGTGCGTGTATGGGGCGTGTATATGATTTTTTTGCTAAACTTGCCGATATCTTAACTGATTTTCAAATATCATGGACTTTGGTAATTTTGATTTAGTCTTTTTAGCAATACTTACACACATTTTTGCTATCAAAATTATATAATTAATTTTCTTTAGATTCACTGCATCGATATCGTCGCTCTTCTGTTTTCCAAACAGAACATCAACCAGAGATAAAGATACATTAATGTCGCACTGTACTAGTATAAATTGGCTAATGTATTTCCAGAATATCAAACAGTTGGACATTCATAAAAGAAATGCTCGATATAACCGATTTCGTCAGTACAATAAGAACATTTTTTTATCATCACGTATTTTCATCTTGCATAGCATAATATTAGTGGGATAAATGTTATGCAAAATTTTCCACTGCAGCACTCTCAATCGTGTTTCTTTTGTACACAAGCGAGGGATCTGCCAAATATTCTTGTTTAATTCTATGCCAAATTTGTTTTTCTAAAAGCTAAAGGCATAGGGATCCGATTTTTGCAACATACATATTGTTTTCCGAAATTCTCTACAGGTTATCAGTTTTCTTGCCACAAAAGAGTGGGGGATCTGAAAAATCACTGTTACACCGATCTTCTTCACTTATACTTGAAACATTGTCGGACAGCAGCGGTTACTACATTATATCGAGTGTTCTGGAGGGTAGTCTCCAATCCTATTACGTATTTCAGGCAAAGATAACATTCCACTGGCACCAAACATATCCTGAACTATCAGTATATCACCTCGTATCCAATCGGGAAAGAAAAGAACGTTTCCTCGATATATAATTGAAATTCCCATGTTGGTGTTACACGCATGTTTTATTGTTTGAAAGTAATTTTAATTTCCAGTGTCACGTTTGTAACTATAATATGTATGTCTTAACTTTTAGGGCAGCGGTCACAAATGTAATTTCTCTTGTAACGAGAGATAATAAAGTTTTCTGAATCTGAATCTGAATAATGCCACGGTTGTTCCACAAAAGGGAAGAACGTGCTGAAGATCCATCATTATCTAACCATGTTTTTAACACTGTTTTCCCAGAAAAAAGAATCAACTAAATGTAAACCTTTAAGCACACCACTATTAACATTTGCATAGAAGCACACGTAATTACTACCAAACGGAGCAAAAATCTTTTTCGGGATAAAGGACCACTTCTCATTTTCTCCGGCTCTCCACAGACGTATTACCCAATGCAGAAGAAAACGCAGACTGCATTTGTCTGATATCTATCATTTTCAAACCTCCCTGTTCAAAATCTTTACAAATAACATTTCTCTTAACTTTTCATATGCTCTTTTATTACAGTTTTGCTTACGCCATAGAAACCTAAAAAGTATTCTGTTGATTTCTATAAGCACATTGTCTGGAATTACTAACGCCTGCATGACATAGACTAATTGAGATATCAAAAATGTCTTTATAATTCATACTTTCCCCATTACACTTAAATTTCGTTTTTCCCAAGAATGAATAATTCTTTTTATATTGTCGATTCTTTGCAACCAGTTTTCCATTACCAAAGAAGCACATCTATCACTGACAAAATAAACTCCAAGAATTTTTAATCTATTTTTCCAAGAAATTCCATACCCATACATTTTCACAATGTTTTTTACTTCCTAACCACATTGCCACTGTCTTGTGACGATTTATCTCCAATCCTGAAAACAACGAGAAATCAAATAATATGTTGAGTGCATGCAACATGTGCTCATCCTTCAGAAATAAAGTTATATCATCCGCATAAAGTGCAAGTTTGATCAAAGTAGTAGCCAAATATTGTTACCAGATCTCCATAAATCAAGCCCTTTAATATACGAGAGTTTCTTAATTTTATTGCTAAAATTTCTATAGCTGTCACAAAGGCCAACGGGTGAAAATGGACAACCTTCACGAATTTGTTTCTACTGGAAAATACTCGGATATCCAACCACAGTAATTCACACAACTCGTAGTATTTTTCATTTTTACTTCAACCCATTTAATAAAATCCATCCCGAAGCCAATTTTTTAAAATGCGCGGTTATCATAAAGTCTTTTGAAATACGATCAAATGCTTGAGTGTAGTCAATACTGAGTAGCACACAGGTTTATTATTTGCATTCAGTTTGCTCGATTACATCATCAATTGCCTAACTAATGTCCCCACACTCCGCCCTTTAATATACCCCACTTGATCTTCGTCAATGACGTCTTGTATTACCTGCCCCAAACGGTTAGCTAAGCTTTTGGCCAAAAGTTTATAATCAGTATTTGTCAGAGATATAGGTCTCCAATTTTTTAACTCATTCCTCGGTAAATCCTTACCTTTACGTAATAAAGTAATAACTGCTTTTCTTTGTGTTGGTGAAAGTGATCCTTTATCAAATGCAACGTTGAAAGACAGAGTGAGCAATTTTTTTTATGTGTTGCCAGAAAACTTTGAAAAAAACTCGACCGTAATACCGTCACAACCTGGTGATGTTCCATTATTTAATTTTTTTTTTTAGTGCCTCAAGGGAGTTCGTCTTCTGTCACCGTACCTTCACAACTGTTTTTCTGAATCTCAGAAATATGAGGAACACTTGCATCTACCAAAAAGTTATCTACTTGCTCAGACATGTTAGCATATGACAGTTTCTTTGTGTACAAATCAGCAAAGAAATCTTTTTGAACTTTTAATATCTCGGTCTGATTAGTTCTTAATACATTGTTTCATTTAAAACACCTTCCATTATTTTAGAATTAGCTCTTGATTTTTCAAGACTGAGAAATATATTTAGTATTTTTCTCCCCTTCTTCTACCCATTTTACTCTTGCTCTAACCTGTGCAGCACGTGCCTTATAATTTTCCAGTATTTCAATTTTCTGTGCCAAGTGTGTGCGTTCATTCTGAGCCTGAGTACAGTCTGGCTCAGATGAAAGCAGGACATCTACCTCGTTTAGTTTATTATATAAATCTATCACATATTTTTTCTTACCATACTTTTTGTGTTTACTATAGTTCATAGAAAAAGTTTTAATCTTTATTTTCAAAACTTCCCATTCCATTTGATAGTCTGCATGTTCATTTATGTATGTATGAAATGTGATCATCTATTAAAGCATTCATTTCATTTACGAACTCTAGATCGTTTAGTAATAATTATTATTAAACTTCCACAATCCAGGGCCTCTTTCTATACTAGAAAATTTCACGGTAATAGAGCATGCTCTGTGGTCAGTGGAAGGCATAGAGTGAATGTTACATTCCAACGTTTTTATCGAAAATTTCGGAACTCATAAAGATATATAATCGAGTCTTCTTGCAATAAATGGAGACTTTTTACTCCAGGCAAATTCTTTTTTCGTTTGGATGAAATAATCGCCAGCCATCACACACAAGTTATGGTTCGCTACCCAGTCACAGAATCTCTGTACTACGTTATCTGCATGTTTTTCCCCGGAAACAATATCTACATCATTATCTAACACACAATTAAAATCACCACATATTAATATATTATCTGAAACTATATTTGACATTACTTTTTTTCTAATTCTTCAAAAAATAACGTTTTCTCTTGAGCAGTATTAGGTGCATACATATTTTAAAACTACTATCTTTCTCTGTGATATTTCCACTTCAACGGCCAAAATTCTTCTTGAGCTGTGTAGTATTACGTGACTGTCAACTACGTTTTCACGGAACAAGATTACCTGTCCACAACTATGTGCTGTGAAAGTGTTACATAGAAATTCATCTGTACCCCATTTCTTTTTTTCCATTGATCATGTACATCTTCTGTGATGTAAGTCTCCTGTAAACATATAATATTATATTTTTCTCTCTTTCATTAATTTGAACAACGCTTTTCTTTTTAAACGAGACCGCAGTCCTCGTACATTTAGCGAAAACAGACGCAAATTTGAGTCGCAAGCCATGAGGAAGTCCGATTGCCATAACAAAGTCCGTTACCCCGAGAATTAATCAGAAAACACATAAGTCCGTAAAGCCAAAGCGGTCGTCGTTAGGGAAAGCATGTATGAACACATTCTGCCTATCCCACGTCTTTTTGAGAGTGGGACAGGGAGGATGCACGCGACATGCGTGAGTATGGTGTGAACTGATGTGACCAGTTCACTGCTGTTGGGGGAATCTCCGTCCGTTTGCACCTGATTCAAACCGGTGTCAGGTTTTGACTGTTTCCCTTTCTTTGACGGTGTTTACCCGGCCAGATTTAAGATGAGGTGTAACTGAATTACTATCCTCTGGCACCGAACGAGGTACTCCTCTGCCTTTGCCTTTTCCACAGCAGAACACTCTGCATCTGCAGCCTGAGTGAGTTGAGTCTCAGGTACAATATCTGTATGAGAGTCTTCAAAGACGTCCTCTGTCTCATCAAAGGTAGACGGTGCAAGGTCGACGTCCTGGATCGGAGGGGTAAAGTGCAGGAAGAAGCATTACTTACATTACTGCGGTCTGTAGTCATCTCCTCCAGACCAGGTTCCAAGGATACAGGATCAGGAAAAGCACCACACTCCGGGTCCCCACGTCTGTGTCCACTCTGATGACACTCTCTGCAGGTGACCATGTTCTGGCAC
>JADBJO010002266.1:202500-205000 GCA_016801955.1 Conus betulinus
GACAGATAGACAGATGGATAGACAGGCAGGTAGGCACGCAGAGAGAGAGAGAGAGAGAGAGAGGGAGAGAGAGAGAGAGAGAGAGAGAGAGAGAGCTGTATGGAGGGGGGGGGGGTGGAGGGGAGCGGCGTGGGACTCATGCCACAGAGAAGCACAGATGATAAAGCATCAAGGCAAAGACGAAAAACAAGGGAAAGAACTGCGCACACGCTGGCCAGCTGCCACTGTGTTAGTGTCTGAAGTGGCTGACCACCGTCCCACTCTGTCTTCTCACCTTAACCCTTCAGTTTGCAAACTATACTGTCACATGGAATGTCATGGCAGTCTTGTTGTCCTTTGCGGGCGAAGATGACCACGACTTCAGCTATCACTGGGGAATGGTGTGTGTACGAAGATGGCTGATCAAGCCGATCCTTGCAATGAATGATCATTTTTTTTTTTAATATTTTTTTTCTTTGTTTTGTTGTTGTTGTTGTTGTTGTTTTACTTAGAAGGTGGGGCCTCTATCCTCCTATGTTTTTTCCACCGTCTTTTTTTTTCTTTTCTTTTTTTTTTTTTTTTAATAAAACTAACTCATGCCTACCATGCAATGTATGTGTGTTGTTTACAAATGGACAGCCTCATGGTGACTTGAATGTTTCAACGTTGGATTCAAAGCGTCTGGGTTTACTCGCGTACTAACGTACAGTGTGCTGACACTTTCATTCTGAAATGTTTACGATACATTAAACACATAAATGTATCCCCTCCCCAACCACCCCCCCCCCCCCCCCCTCCAACTCCAAAAAAAAAAAAGACGCATACATATCACCCACACCCCACTTTGAATAGTCTGTAGCAGTGTGGACAGGGCAGACTTGGAGGTGAACCAGGCTGAAAGGTGGTGTTTGCTCTTTTTTTTTTTTTTTTTTTTTTTTTTTCTTTTTTTTTACGAAGCTGACGTTCTTGCTCCTGCGCCTTCACTCGCCTCGTTTCAAAATCTTTCACTCCGGATTTGATCATGGTGTGCCAGGTTAAGCGATCTTGCATAGCTTCTTCCCAGGAGGCAGGAGTGATGCTACAGCTCTTCAGTGAGGCCTTCAGTGTGTCTTTGTGACTCTTCTTTTGTCCTCCATGGGAACGCAAGCAGCTCGCCATAGAACGGTCTCTTTGGGAGACGATTTTCATCCATACGATGTGCATGTCCTGCCCACCTGAGTTGAGAGCGCATTAGCATTGCTTGGTTGCTTTCCACATGGGCCTTCTGAAGCACCCCTGTGTCTGGCACTTTGTCCTGCCATTTGATGTGCGGCAAGGTTCTGAGGCATCTCATGTCATGGTGGTCTTAAGGAGACAGTAAAGTCATTTCAGTACCTACAGGGTTAACATACCAGCATGATTAGGAAGAGGATGAAACATCCACGAAAGCCCTTTGAAATTAAACAGGTCGGTTTCAAACATTTTACAATCAAAGACATTGGTCAGCTGACAGGACTCACAGGTTGGAGAGAGAGTGGGGATGGGGGGGGGGGTGAGAAGGGATGGTTAAAGTTCCCGTTACATATCGGACTTCGGGCGGTGAGCTGTCAGAGGCTCACTGTATCTAGGGCACTGCATAATGGAAGACGGAGCCCATCCTTTTTCTTCTTCCTTCTGTAACCTTCCCTGAACTGAATTAGGTACCCATTTATTGCTGGGTGGAAGCAGAGGATTTTCAAACAAAAAAAAAAAGTCCAACAAAAACCACATGACCAACTTGGAGGTCCAGACCAGAGTAAGACAGGCCACTGGACCATAGGAAGACCTGTTGTCCACAGTGAGAAGAAGAAGAATTGGATGGTATGGTCATGTACCAAGATCAACAGGACTTGCCCAAACCATTCTACAAGGAACAGTGCGAGGACGCAGAAGGAGAGGAAGCAGAGAAAGAGATGGGAGGACAACATCAGTGCATGGACTGGCCTCACACTCAGCAACTGCCTAAGAGCGTCTGAGAACCGGGAGGAGTGGAGGAAGCTGGTTGCAAAGTCTTCTGTGGTGCCCCAACGATCTTCGTGACTCCGGGATAGGTGATAGGTGATAGATTATAGATAGGTGATAGGTTTTAGGTGATAGGTGAAGGACAGAGAGGGTTTTCAGGCTGAAAAATATCCTACTTCAGGAGTACTTTGAATTCACAATCGACAATCCACATACACACGCTCAAACCATTTGAGTAAGGCCCCTGTTTGGAGATAAGTGATGTTAAACTGAGGTGAAACTGGCTATGCCGTCAATCTTACCATCAGTGAGTGAACAATTAGGATCTCGCTTTGACAGATGGCATCAAAATGTATTAGTTCTTTGACTGAAAGAACCACAGCTGTGATATATCTTCCGCATCTCTGAACACCTTTAACGACATATTCTGCTCTATGTCGATCCATTACCGTTTATGTTGATCCATTACTGTTTGAGGCTCTCAACCTTTTCCATGTCCACCCACTTTTAGTCTGTGTTTGGGTATTTTTTGCCGTTGCCA
>JADBJO010002266.1:207500-220000 GCA_016801955.1 Conus betulinus
TGACCTGTAATTATCAAATGCGTTTGAAGTCTATTCTCATTCTGTATGTTCAGACAGAAAAAAAAACAGCTGTATTAACTCACATATGTCATGGAAAATCCCTAGTGAATTTGTTATGGCTGTGTTTAGTTTTGCTTTCTTCACACACTTTCTAAGTGTGTGTTTTAGTAAATGCCACTGGCAAACATTTTTTTTTTTTGTAAACAACAGAAGATTCAATAGGTGAAGGTTGATGTATATTGCACACAAACTAAACTATACGCAATGATTTGGATGTTGTCACCGCATGGTCCTCTCATAATGGCGATGACGTGATCACTGCATGTTGTATGCAGACACAGTGATTTTCTCTCCTACGCTCATGTTAGTTAGGACGTGAAATGTCAGGAAACATAGTCTTCCTTCCAAGTAAAGAATAAAGGGTGGGGTTGAAAGTTTGTACTATGGATAAAAGTGTGTATGAGAGACAAAAAACAGAAACAAAAAACAAAAAGTCAATAAGTGGAAAAAGGAACCAAAACAGGTAAAACGAGAAAAAGTAGGTAATATTTAAACAAGTGGAAAGAGAAGGAAAAAGTGATTTTAAAAAGGAGGAAAACCGAGACAAAATATGGAAAATTAGAAACGTGAGAAACAATGAAGAAAGTAACAACATGAAAGGCTTTATAGTTATCTGTCAGAAGAAATAGGTAAAGGTCAGACAAAACGTGAAAATCTAACGAGCAACAGGGATAAAACAAGAGGAAGAAAAAGTAATGTGAAATAAGAAAAAGTAAGAAGAAAAAGAGGACACAAGTAAGAAGTAGTAGGAAAACGTTCGAGAACATGAAAAGGAGTTGGACACATTTCTTTGAAAAAACAACAAACAAACAAACAAAGGAGGGAAAACTCGGGAAGAAGAGACAAGTAAGAAGAAACAGGAACACATAAAAAGAAATAGTAATAGCAAGAGGTAGAGAAAAAAGATAAGAAGGAACAGGAAAAGTGAAAAAAAATAGGAATAGGGGAAGAAGTGTAGAAACACAAAAAAAGGAACGAACAAGCACAATAAACAAACATGAAAATGAGGAATAGGAGAAGAAGTATGAAAACAAAAAAGTAGGAAAAACAAAACAAAGGAACGAACAAGCACAAGAAAAAAAAGAAACAAATCAAGAGGCAGGGTAGTGTATGACAGAATGGGAAACAGGAGGGGCGGTTGAACGTCTCCCTGTGGCACGCACTGAGGTGCAGGTCAACACACCGCCCACAGTCTGCCAGGGACAGCTGCTTTCTTTGTTCTTGTTACAGGTCTGAACAAATCACTGTTGATGGTTAACGTTAGGGCAGAGAGAGAGAGAGAGAGAGAGAGAGAGAGAGAGAGAGAGAGAGAGAGAGAGAGAGAGAGAGAGAAAACGAATGGTGTGTGTGTGTGTGTGTGTGTGTGTGTGTGTATGTGTGTGTGTGTGTGTGTGTGTGTGTGTGTGTGTGTGTGTGTGTGTGTGTGTGTGTGTGTGTGTGTGTGTGCACACGCGCGTGTGTGACAAATGTTTCAATGTGCGCTTTTCTATTTTTTGAATATGAATCATCACTGTTCTTGTCATGATTAGCTCTATATTGAGTGACAGTGTTCTGTTGTTCCTGAACTAGTACAAGGCCAGATGAAAAAAAAAAGAATTTTCTTGCTTATCTGTTACCCTTGGGTATAAAGATTATCAAGAAACCTCTCTCTCTCTCTCTCTCTCTCTCTCTCTCTCTCTCTCTCTCTCTCTCTCTCTCTCTCTCTCTCTCTCACGCCAAGGAACCGCTGGCCAAACAAAGACTGGCAGACAAGCAGGTCACACGGTGAGTAACTGGAACCAGATTACAGCCGCCAGTTTTAGTGAAGAAGGATGTCCTGCCACGAGAGAGAGTAGACGCCATGTTTCGGATACAAGACCACAGCAGCTGGAAGTGACTTGTGTTTTCCAGTTCAAAATGAGAATGAGCCAAAGGAATTGATTATTTTCAAACATTTTTTTCTGGGAATTCTTAGTGGTTCTGATAGTTGATTCCCCTTCTTTTTCTTTCACAGAGAAGACAAGACAAAATTCTTTTCTTACGGAGCTAATAGCTAAGCAATGGTTTGCTTTTTTTTCTTTTTCTTTTTTACATCCAGTGCTCGCCCTGGTTAGGGTCAACAATGCAAAATAAGATATGGCACTGAATGTAAAAGATTGCTGAAAGAGAATTTCTTTAGAGAATTATTAGTAAGTCCGCCAAATAACAGGGACAAACAAATTGTTTTGCAATGTGTTTGTCTCTGTTGACTGTTGCTAATAACTGTTAATATTTTTGTTCCAACGTCTACTGTCACCTCGCTAACAGAAGACTTGGCTAATAATCCTTGTATATATTTTGTTCCAAACGATACTGTCACTAAGCAGAAAGAGGGGGGTGGGGGGGGGGGGGGGGGGGGGGGTTGGGGGGGGGGTGGGGGGATCATGTAGTAACAACAAGAGATGGAAAACAAGACGCCATGAAAATAAAATAAGATAAAATAAGAAAGAATAGGGGGGGTGTAGAAACAGAAAAATAGATATCTAAATCAAAACATACGCCAGGTGCTTCCAAGCAGATAGACTAAAATGAAAGAAATGGGACTGTTTATATAGACTGCAGCAGGCGTAAAGATGGGATCATGTGTGAGCTCTCAGGTCTGGGGTGGGTGACGTAAACAAAGGATAGGGTCGGGGGGGGGGGGGGGGGGGGGGGGGGGGGGGGGGGATAATGAACAAACAGCCGTGGGCAATGAACCGTGGTTGCTCAAAAATCGAGTTTCAATAATAAGCCACTGTGGCCACGACTGAGTCACGGTTCATTGAATCACGGTCAGTGGAAAGACGGTCTTGACCCTCTGACCTTGATCATATGGTCACACAATGCAGTAAGTTTATATATATATATATATATATATATATATATATGTGTGTGTGTGTGTGTGTGTGTGTGTGTGTGTGTGTGTGTGTGTGTGTGTGTTGAACAATTTAGTGGTAGGGAAAACAAGTGCAGACTAACAATTCCTCCATTACATAAACAGATAGATAGAAAGACAGATACAAAGACAAATAGATAGATAGATAGATAGATAGATAGATAGATAGATAGATAGATAGAATATATAGATCGATAGATAGATAGATACATACATACATATATACATATAAACATACAATCAGACAGACAGAGAGCGAGAGGCAGACAGACAGACATATATACATGCACACCTGCATATACACACATACATACATACATACATACATACATACATACATACATACATACATACATACATACATACAAACATACATGCATACGTACATGCATACATACATGCATACGTACATGCATACATACATACATACATACACGCTCCATTTTTGTCATTGAAATCCCCTAAGCAAGACCAAGGAAGGTCAAAATATTGAAAATATTTTACGACTCTGTTTTATATTATCATTTTTTTTAAATCGCTGTTTCATGTGCATCTGAATACAAACGTTGTTGTTTTTGTGTGGTAGTTCGTTCGTGTCTTGGACCTTGTTCTAGAGACAGTATGACAGACTGCGCCATCATGACTCATTCTTCCAGACCATTGCATCCCCTATGTCTTTCTCGTCTGCTTTCAAAGTGAGGTGACAGCAGGCGCAAGTGCCTGGCATCAGGGTGCAGCCGCCGGTCTTAGAGACAAACTTCATAGAAAAATTGTTGTTCCACCGAACGAAAGACACAAGTAATTTACCAGACAAAATGCGACGCGTTTCGACCTCATGGGTCTTCGTCAGGCAAGAGAAACCGGCATAGAAGACAATGAAAGCGAAGAATAATCAGACAGTCACTGATCTCCTGAAAACTGGGTGCATACTCCTGAAACTGGATGTGGAATTCTCCGTCTGTTCTGTTTTCTGTCTTTACCTCCCTTCCTTTCTCTCTTCTTTTTCTTTCTTTCTTTCTTTGTATTTTCTTTCAGTCGGCCATTTTGTCTTTTGTTTTCTTTGTCTGTTTTTATCTTCCATTCATTTTCTTCAATCGTAGTGTTTTCCTTTCGTTCTTTTTTTTTTTCTTTTTCTTCCACTTCTTCCGTGGTTTTCTTTCTCATTCACTGCCAACAGCAGGTTGCACCTTCAACCGAACTGAAGCGAAAGGAGACATAGGATGAAAAAGTCATAGAGGACATGGTAATGCTACCCTCTCCACCTCACCTCACCGCTCTCGCTCTCCTCCCCCACCCCCTCCTCTCCTTCTCTCAATTCCTACACATATTTGGTTGGACCAGCAGGTGTTTTTTAACGAACTAACTAACCCCCCCCCCCCCCCCCCCCCCCGCACCTTTTCTACCCTACCTTAAACACCTATCCAGTCCCTCACCTACGCTCTGAAACCTTGGGGGGGGGGGGGAGGGGGGGGGGGGGGTCAGAGGGGAGCAGGAGGGTAGAGGGTCTTTAAGGAGCGGCAGGACCCCCCAAGACCGGCGATGTAATTCCAGACAGTCCACATAGCAGCGTGCCTCCAGGACAAGACGATTGTTGTGTGCCCTGCCGATGGCTCCTGTCCTGCAGACCGGCAGGTGGTGGAATGAGAACGGTCTTCGAAGAACACTGTAACTCAAGTTTTTGTCACTTCGCATGCGGCGGTGATGCGTGTAATTCTTTCTGGAATCACACACAAGCGAGTGCGAGTGCTCGAACGCAAGCAAGCACGCACATGCAGACACACAAACACGGAAGCACGCATGCACGCACGCACACAGACAAGCACGCACGCGCACACGCGCGCGCGTGCACACACGCACGCACACGCGCACATGCATGCACGCACGCACACACACACACACACACACACACACACACACACACACACACACACACACACACATATGCACGCACTGTTTGTCTAATATCACTTTAAGTGAACAGACGTTCAATTGAAAAACTAAAACTAACACACACACACACACACACACACACACACACACACACACACACACACACACACACACACACACACACACACACACACACAATAGGTGCACGTGCATGTACTGCATTTCTCTCTGTCTCTCTCTCTCTGTCGCTGTCGCTGTCTCTGTCTCTGTCTGTCTGTCTCTGTCTGTCTGTCTGTCTGTCTGTCTGTCTGTCTGTTTCTCTCTCTCTCTCTCTCTCTCTCTCTCTCTCTCTCTCTCTCTCTCTCTCTGTGTGTGTGTGTGTGTGTGTGTGTGTGTGTGTGTGTGTGTGTGTGTGTGTGTGTGTGTGAATGAACACAACAAGACAATACATAAAATGGAAATAAATGTATTTATTGCCAGATATTTTTTGCCGTAAGCAGATCTCCAAGTATGTATACCTGCCAAGTTTAAAAAAAAAAAAATTAGAAAAAGAGAAAAAAAATCATGCTGTAGAAGCGGTATTGATTCGTAAATGTTATCAGATATAATTAGTCTAGGCTGTCGCCTCTTGAATTTTTAAAAAATTTTCATTTAATTTTTCTGTTAATATTTTGCATGACTTAAACAGGTAATGTGGGTAAGTCCACGTATACTCAGACTTTCATTAAGAGTCTACAGACACAGCATGGGTATTTTGAGACATCATCATTTTAATGGATAGACCATGGATAGACCATAATTCATCAGGGCCCTATAGAGAGCTCTCTCCATAGAGAGCAATTTCAAATCCAGTTCAATCATGAACAATTTTGCTATATGAATTTGTACAGACCCCATTGCTCAGCATTTCACCTGTCGTAGGTCTTGCAAGTGTGTGTTTGGCATTTCTCTAGACAGCTGTTCTCTTAGCTTCAGTCGCAGTAGCAGCTTGTACGTATGTGTGCGTTTCGTGTTTTGTTCTTGTTCTTTGTACTTCATGTGTGTTCTAGGTGAATTGGTGCCGGACGCAGCGTTAGTGTGGAGTTATGAGCATGTAATTGGTCCCTAGCCCTCACCCTGATTTATTGCTGTGACCGGTCGGCCTGTCTTTCTTTATGTTAGCCTCCCCCACGTTGGTGGATGTGTGTGTGGGTTAGGGAGGGGGTGAAGAAGGGGGGGGGGTGGAGAGGGGGGAGGCATATAAAAGGAGAGACCGCAGATCGGAGGTCTGTTAATTGGTTCCCAGGAAGCACCTCCATTCAGTGTGTGTGTGTATGTGTGTGTGCGTGTGTCTGTGTGTGTGTGTGTGCTTAGTAGTTTACTCACACGCTTGAGAAACATGCATGACACATGCACCCGTCTCCCTCTCTCTCTCTCTCTCTCTCTCTCTCTCTCTCTCTCTCTCTCTCTCTCTCTCTCTCTCTCTCTCTCTCTCTCTCTCTCACACACCACACACACACACACACACACACACACACACACACACACACACACACACACACACACACACACACACACACTCGTCACACGGTTCAGGGTCCTTTACGAACCCCATTTGGTCTCTCTCTCAACCGTGACATTGTCTATTTGTGTGACTGCCATTCAGCACATATTTACAACTAATTCATGTTCTCGGTCTCTGTCTCTGCCCCTGCCCCACTCTCTCTCTCTCTCTCTCTCTCTCTCTCTCTCTCTCTCTCTCTCTCTCTCTCTCTCTCTCTCTCTCTCTCTCTCTCTCTCTCTCTCTCTCTCTCTGTGTCCATTCAGGATCCTGGTCTTCTCTTCTCTTCATCGTTTAGGATCAGGACCAAAGACGTTCTTCTCTCTTTTTCGTCTTTCAGGCTCAGGAAGTTGGTGTTGTTTTTCTCTGGTTCATTTAAGAGGTTTCCAAACTCATGTCCTCTCTCTATTCTCCTTCGCCTTTTATTCCCCTTCTTACTTCTTGGCAGTAGCTTTGTCGTCCTCTTCTTCCTTTATCACTTTCTATGTTTTAGTACACGTGTTTGTTGTTTTTGTTGCTGCTGCTGCTGCTGCTGCTGTTGTTGCCTTCTTCATCATCTGCTATGACAAGCAACTCTTTTCTCATCTTCTTCATCTTCTACTTTCATGAAGTTAGTCCTTCTTCCTCTTCTTCATGTTGTACATTCAGAAACTTAGTCCTCTACTTCTTGTCTTCCAGATTCAGTAATTTTGGGGCTGGGAGGGTGGAGATGGATGGAGAGAATGGGAGGGGGGTAAATTCGATTGTTGAGCCTTGTTCTCTCTTTTCTTTTCTTCTAGATTCGGGGACTTTGCTGTTTTCTGTCTTTTTGTTGTGTTCAGTCTATTTTCTGTTTTTGGTTTCTTATCCTTCTCTCCTCTTCTCTGTCCTCCTCCTCCTCCTCCTCCTCCTCCTCCTCCTCCTCCTCCTCCTCCTCCTCCTCTTTTTTCCATCTCTCCATCTCTCTCTGTTATCTCTCTTTGCTTGTCCTCTGCCTTCTCCCTGTCAAATGTATGCAGACACATCTAAATCAGGTCTGACCCAAACGCTGAGTCTTAGCAAGTGTCAGCGTTCACACACACACACACACACACACACACACACACACACACACACACACCACACACACACACACACACACAATACACACATTGTTGGGCTTTTTTGTTTGTTTTGTTTTTTTCTTCTTCTTTTTCTTTCTCGTCAAATAACACTTATAATGAATAGACGTTAAACTAAGAAGAACTAACACACACGCACACACACACACACACACACACGCGCGCGCGCGCGCGCGTGCACGCACGCACGCACGCACGCACGCACGCACGCACGTACACACACACACACACACACACACACACACACACACACACAACACACACACACACTGACCTGAGCACCTTCTGTTGTCTAACACAGCGACGAAGAAGAAGTAACTGACACCAACTTCTTAACTGTCCTCACGCCGTAATTGCCCATCCCTTCAGCTACAACCCTCAGATCGCATCCAATTTCGCCACCACACGAGGCACCGGCTTAGCATTTCACACAAAAAGACACACACACACACACACAAACACACCCATGAAATAAAGGGATCTGTCATTCTGAAATGGGAGCTCTTCGACTGATTGAATCTTCTACCTTGTAACCACCACCACCACGTCGACGTCACTCAGGGGAGATAACTACCCGGTACCCCTAATACGAGGAGGTAATTTGTCTCTCTTGACTCCATTAGCACTTCGGTGTTTGAAATGCAAGACTTAACGTGTTCTTGGTTACCTAATTTGTGGGAGGTTGGCTCGTGTCACCTGATCTTACTCACTAGTCTCCCGTTCTTTAGCATATTGGATTACTCGGGGGGGAAAGCCTGAGGTGTTGTTGTCTGAGGTTGTGTTTGTTGGCCTTCTCTGAATGGCCAAAGGCAGCACCGTCTGAGGGTCTGACTTGGGGGGTGTTTCTGGAGTTTCGGGAGTTGTGGGAGTTTCGATTCCCTGGATAGTGTGTGTGTGTGTGTGTGTGTGTTGCGTGCGTGTGTGTGCGTGCGTGCGTGTGTGTGTGTGTGTGTGTGTGTGTATGTGTGTGTGTGTGTGTGTGTGTGTGTGTGTGGTGTACATATATGTAAATATGTATATAAACTGAATTATTAACAACAACTTGCTCTTATGTCTTAGATTGAAAAACTAGGGGGAGATAAGCATTCATAATCACAGCCTGACTTCTCCTGCCCCAGACCCGGCCCCCGGCAATCCACAGGGGGCAGTCAATGTGGAGCTGTTTTGAGGCCACCCCCCCAGAAGAGACACTGCACTGCTGCCGAGTCATTTCGGTGGTGTTCAGTGGCGCCTGTTCTGATCTAACATACGCAGGACACCACCTACTAACCCCCTACTGACGACAAAATGAGCTTTGTCGCGGAGCCGGCGTGAGTGAGCTCTCCCTCCGGAGGGCGCCACCACGTCCGACTAATGACAACCTCCATGATACCGGTGACCCCGACTGAACCTCGCTAAAGGCATGAACGTAGAGAGATTTTCGAAAGAGAGGTCACCATGAGAGTAGGGTATGTAGAGTCACAGAGTCTGAGACTTTATTTTCATGCTGATCGATGAGGATTAGGATGATGAAGATGATGCTACGGATCTCTATTGTCAGACTGCATAACTGGGCTGGGCTCTACGCCTACTTTCATAATATATCTCAGCGTCGACCAGGCCCGTGAGATACAGACACTTGCAGTGTTGGTCAGGAAATATAAGCGACATTCTCTGAGTCACCAGTCTTCCCATTTTAGCTAATTGCAAGCTCAGCTCTGAGTAGGAGCCGGTCGTGCAGACTAAATACCACAAATAAATGGCTTTGGCGGGAACTGAGCCAACGATCTCCCAGCCGGGAGTCCGAGACGCTAACCACTTCGCCAACTGGAAACTGGCAACTTTTGTTTTCTTTGTTTAAGAACAACTGATTTGTACTTCACGCACGTTCAATGTTTTTATAGGCTAATACACACCCCACCCACGCCCTGTATCTACTATCAGTATTAAAATATATAAATGAATCGTTTGGTTGTTGCATCTCTCTCTCTCTCTCTCTCTCTCTCTCTCTCTCTCTCTCTCGTTCTCTCTCTCTCTCTGTGTGTGTGTGTGTGTGTGTGTGTGTGTGTGTGTGTGTGTGTGTGTGTGTGTGTATGTGTGTGTGTGTGTGTGTGTGTGTGTGTGTGTGTGTGTGTGTGTGTGTGCGTGTGTGTGTGTGTGTGTGTGTGCGCGCGCGCGCGCGCGCACCTGCGTGTCTGCTTGTATGCGTGCGTGTGCGCGCACGGGCGTTCAAGTGTGTGCCTCTCTTTGTGTATTCATGTTGGTGTGTCTGTGTTTGAGTTTGTGTGTGTGTGTGTGTGTGAGTGACGATGTGTCACGTTACTGTCGGCGATCTACGCTCCATGGAAATGCCCGGCAGGCTGAAAAGGCAGCTCGCTGAATGGTGGTGTGTCAGGAAAGGCCTTTGATGAGGTCCGGGACCTATCTCCTTTCTACACACAACGCAGTGCACACCGGTAGTCCCCCGGCAGTGACGCTTGCTTGCACATAATGGCCTTTTCACAGACTTCATGTGAAAAGTGAATGAAAGAGAGAGAGAGAGAGAGAGAGAGAGAGAGAGAGGAGAGACAGACAGACAGACAGACAGACAGAGAGAAAGAGAAGAGAGAGATAGAGAGGGAGAAAAGAGAGAGGAGAAACAGAAAGAGAGAGACAGAGACAGAGAAAGACAAAGACAGACAGAGAAAGAGAGAGAGTTTTCAATTTCCTTTCAGCCCAGTGGACCTTTAAAGAAAAGCCTTCTCAGGCGAGTCAGCATTCAGAGAAGGAAAGCCCCCCTGCCATGAATAGAGACCCCAAACAGAACGTCATGGGTACATCATTGTCTACACCATCATGGGTACATCATTGTCTACACCATCATGGGTACATCATCTATCTACACCATCATGGGTACATCATTATCTACACCATGAATAGAGACCCCCAAACATATCATCATGGGTACATTATTATTTACACCATCAATAGAGACCCCGAACAGAAACATCATGGTACATCATATATCTACACCATGAATAGAGACCCCAAACAGAACATCATGGGTACATCATTATCTACACCATCATGGGTACATCATTATCTACACCATGAATAGAGAGACCCCAAACAGAACATCATGGGTACATCATTATCTACACCATGAATAGAGACCCCAAACAGAACATCATGGGTACATCACGATCTACACCATGAATAGAGACCCCAAACAGAACATCATGGGTACATCATTATCTACACCATGAATAGAGACCCCAAACAGAACGTCATGGGTACATCATTCTCTACACACCATGAATAGAGACCCCAAACAGAACGTCATGGGTACATCATTATCTACACCATCATGGGTACACATCGTTATCTACACCATGAATAGAGACCCCGAACAGAACATCATGGGTACATCATTATCTACACCATCATGGGTACATCATGATCTACACCATGAATAGAGACCCCGAACAGAACATCATGGGTACATCATTATCTACACCATGAATAGAGACCCCCAAACAGAACATCATGGGTACATCATTATCTACACCATGAATAGAGACCCCGAACAGAACATCATGGGTACATCATGATCTACACGAGTCAACCACCATAGCTGAAATGACAAACAGGTCTACACTGTGTTTGGGCGCGCCTGTCATTCCCCAAAATACAGACAAGCGAGGACATTAAGGAGAAAGAAATAATACGCAGAAAGGCTATCAAAGTGAAAGAGACTTGGGAGAAAAGGTACTGTGTGTGTGTGTGTGTGTGTGTGTGTGTGTGTGTGTGTGTGTGTGTGTGTGTGTGTGTGTGTGTGTGAGTGAGTTGTGTGTGTGTGTGTGTGTGTGTGTGTGTGTGTGTGTGTGTGTGTGTGTGTGTGTGTGTGTGTGTTTGTGTGTGTGTGTGTATGGGGGGGGGGGAGGGGTGCCTGTGCGTGTGCGTATGGTGTTTGTGTGTGTAGTGTGCGTGTGCGTGCGCGTGCGAGCATGCGTGCGTGCGTGTGTGCGTGCATAAGTGTGTGCATGCGTATCTGTGTGTGCGCCAGTGCGTACGCGTATGTTTATGTCTATGTGTGTGTGTGTGTGTGTGTGTGTGTGTGTGTGTGTGTGTGTGTGTGTGTGTGTGTGTGTGAATAATGACATGTCATTGAAACGTATGTTTATGTCTGTGTGAAGTTTATGGCTCATGAGACCAGCAGTCCATGAAAGGAACTGTCAGAGGAAGGGGTGTTTGATGAGGTCCTGAGTGTCCTCCCCTTCAAAACGCTTTACAAAAAGACTGTCTGTATCTCTGTATAGCTGGCCTCTGTACAACAGGCCTGTCATGTCTGTATCACTGTATAGCTGGCCTTTGTACAACAGTACAGAGGCCTGTCATATCTGTATCTCTGTATAGCTGGCCTCTGTACAACAGGCCTGTCATGTCTCGTCTCGTTCTCTGTATAGCTGGCCTCTGTACAACAGGCCTGTCAAGTCTGTGTCACTGTATAGCTGGCATCTGTAGAGCACCAGGCATGCTGGTAAGCAGGCCTGTCATGTGTGTATCACTGTATAGCTGGCCTCTGTACAACAGGCCTGTCATGTGTGTATCACTGTGTAGCTGGCCTCTGTACAACAGGCCTGTCATGTGTATCACTGTATAGCTGGCCTCTGTACAACAGGTCTGTCATGTCTCGTTCTCTGTATAGCTGGCCTCTGTACAACAGGCCTGTCATGTGTTTGTCACTGTATAGCTGGCCCCTGTACAAGAGGTCTGTCATGTGTGTATCACTGTATAGCTGGCCTCTGTACCACAGGCCTGTCAGAGAACTGATCATACACTGTGAACAGAGATGGACATGGGAAGGATAGAGAGAGAGAGAGAGAGAGAGAGAGAGCAAGAGAGGAGAGTGGAAGAGAGGGAGAGAGAGAGAGAGAGAGAGAGAGAGAGAGAGAGAGAGAGAGAGAGACGGACACAGGGAGAGAGACAGACGAAGAGAAAGAGAGAGAGACAGAGAAACAGAGAGATAGAGGGGGGGGTGGGAGAAATGGAATGGAAA
>JADBJO010002266.1:222500-225000 GCA_016801955.1 Conus betulinus
TGACACCCAGCAGAAAGTAATTGCCGTGCCTTGTGCAGAGAAAGCATGAATTAAATTGCTCATTTCAATTAGAATTTCTGATCTATTCTGCAATTTTAGTTATTTCAGTGCCTGAAACACAGACTTTGAATCAACACAAAAGATGCTTGAAATACAGATGGTGGGAAATTCAGGAGATAATTTGACGCCATCAATATTGCAGTAAGTTCCGCAGTAAAACTGATTTATTTTTCCCCAGTGAAAAACATTTCTCTTCTTTTAAATCAGGTATCAGATAAGCAGAGCCTGTTTTTTCCTCAGTATGAAATTAACGAGCCATTTTTGTTTATTACTTTTAAACGATTTGGATACTTCTCTTCAATATGAGATTTAACATCACTTTCCACTATTTTTATATTGTCCTTCTTTTTTTAAATCATCAATGGTCAAAATCAAAATGCTTGCCGCTATATTTATGTTGTCCTTCTGTTTTTCTGAAAATCGAAATGGGCTCTTTGAAGTTCCCAAGGTGATGTAGGGAAGAAGGACGGATAGCAGATACAGACTTTTCCTCAACAGTAATGCCCGTGGCTTGCCTAAGCTCAGACGTATACGTTGCCAAAGTAATCTGAGAGGATATTGTTTTTGCACGTGTAGGAAAGTCGATATCTGATCTAATTTTGATCTCATTTTCCATGTCATTCTTGACTGGAATGCCTCTTATCATAAATTGTGTGGCAGCCACTTCCCTCTGATCACCTAAGGGTAAAACTGAGCTTCATTATACGTTCGAAAACAAGATGCAGGCGTGGGAAGACCCATTGCAAGTTTGAGCGCTTTGCATTCTACGCTTTGAAGCTTCTTTGATAAATATTTTGGTACACTAAAAACAATTCTTGAGCGTTTGCTAATTTTGATCTTATTAAAATTTTACATAGATAAATTGAATGGACGAGTCTTATCCCCATCTCTGTGTACTCACAATTTTGAGAAAATTTAAAGTTTTCCTTGCTTTTGTCAGCTAATAATCTATATGTTTGATTCTAAGACATTTTCGATGTGAGGTAAACGCTCAAAAACTTGATTTGTGAGGCATAATTAAGAATAATAATACCATTCATTTTGAAATAGGCATTTTTGTGTCAGGATACGAGCCACTGTTGAATAAAACAATGTTTGTTGTTTTTTTTCAGTAGATAAACTTTGTCCATTCTTTGTCAAATACTCTGCTATATGTCGAGCTCTTTTTATGCACTTTTTTGTATGGTTCATGCTACGTAATGGGGTTTTTCTTCTTTTAAGTTACTTCCATCCAAATGCATATATCATCAGAATTTTGAACTAAGATGACATTTTTAAATCTTTTTACCGGTAGATCATCCATAAGTAATGAAAACAGGGAAAAGAGCAATTACTGGTCCTTGAGGAATGCCCATTGTAAGGGTTATTTTAGTTCGATACATGTTCTCTATTCTAGTTTGAATTTTTCGATTCTTTAGAAACCATTTGATATAGCCATAAATATGATTAAGTCTCTGTGTGTGTTGTCTCTCTCTCTCTCTCTCTCTCTCTCTCTCTCTCTCCTCTCTCTCTCTCTCTCTCTCTCTCTCTCTCTCTGTGTGTGTGTGTGTGTGTGTGTGTGTGTGTGTGTGTGTGTGTGTGTGTGTGTGTGTGTGTGTGTGTGTGTGTGTGTGTGTGGTGTGTGTGTGTGTGTGTGTGTGTGTGTGTGTGTGTGTGTGTGTGTGTGCGTGTGTGTGCACGTGTGTGCACGTGTGTGTTTGGTGTGTCTGTGTGTATGCGTGTGTCTGTGTGTAGGAAGGTAACTACGACTTGTGCAGAGTGCTGTACACGTTATCTCAGTGGCTTTCTAGTTGTCATGGTGTTTATCTGTCGCTAAAACTTAACTAGAGGACTTTCGCATAGACAGGGAGAGGGGGGTGGGGGGGAGGGGTGGGGGACGGGGGGGGGGGGGGGGGGGGGGGCAACAAAACTAAACTAGGATCTCGTGTGAAGCGAATGTAAAACAAGCCAGGACAACACAAGAATGTTTCTCGATTTTTTTTTTTCAGAAAATAAAATCCACGGTAGTAGATACACGCACAGATTGGCAAAAGAAAAAGAAAATTATTTACATACGTCCTAATGAGCGTTGAGTTTTTGTTGTTGTTGTTGTTGTTTTCTTTCTTTCTTTCTTCGTTTCTTCTTTTCTTTTCTTTCTTTTCTTCTTTTTTTTTCTTTTCTTTCTTTTCTTTCTCTTTTTTCTGTTCTACTCTATTCTTTTTTTCTTTCTTTTCCTCCTCCCTCCTCCTCTTCTTCTTCTTCTTCCTCCTCCTCTTCTTCTTCTTCTTCTTCTCTTCTTCTTTTCTTCTTCCTCCTCCTCCTTCTTCTTCTTCTCCTCCTCTTCCTCTCTCTTCTCCTCTCCTCCTCCTCCCTCCTCCTCCTCCTCCTCCTCCTCCTCCTTCCTCCTCCTTTTTCTTCTCCTCCTCTTCTCTTCCTCCTCCTCCTCCTCCTTCTCCTCCTT
>JADBJO010002266.1:240000-242500 GCA_016801955.1 Conus betulinus
TTGGGGGCGGCGCTGTTGTCGCTGGTGGTGTTGCTGCTGTGGTTTTCCCCGCCAGCGACCTGTTTCCGCTGAGCTTTGGCCAGCGTCTCGTTGAGGAACCTGCGGGTGAGGAAGTTGAAGCGACTGGCCGGGGTGTTGCAGGTGGGGATGGAGGCGATCTTGCGGTGCAGTCTCTGGTAGCGGTCCTCCAGCTTGCGCATCCACGTCAGGTTGGAGCTGGCACGGGACTCCCCGCCGTCGCTCCACACGCTCCCCCACCACCCCCTCCCCCTCCCCCTCCCCCCCCGCCGACTGCTGTTCAGCAGCGACCCCCGCCGCGCCCTTCCCTCCCACCCCCACCCCACCGTCCTGATCCCCTCCCTCACCCCTCTCCTCCCGGACTCCTCCTGGAGGAGACGGGGGTGCGGGAGGGAGGTAGGGGTTTCATGGCGATCACGCAGGAGGGGAGTGGTGTGGGGAGGGAGGGGGTGTCTGGTTCTGTGCCATTCTCATGAGCTGGTCATATCAGTCCCC
The DNA here is from genome assembly GCA_016801955.1 of Conus betulinus. Classification (NCBI taxonomy): domain Eukaryota; kingdom Metazoa; phylum Mollusca; class Gastropoda; order Neogastropoda; family Conidae; genus Conus; species Conus betulinus. The sequence continues at coordinate 240,514 of JADBJO010002266.1, forward strand.
ACCCCCCACCCCCACCCGCCTTCTCTGCCACTACCCTGTGATAGGCACTGGCAGGTGCTCGGGCACACACACACACACACACACACACACACACACACACACACACACACACACACACACACACAGTGACTAACCCTTCACAGGAAAGTCCTTTCCCTCCTTATCTTCTTCCCCTCCTCTCTCTCTCTCTCTCTCTCTCTCTCTCTCTCTCTCTCTCTCTCTCTCTCTCTCTCTCTCTCTCTCAAAGATAAAAATCCAGCCAAGATCAATACAAAGCACTGGAGGCACACAAGACTCTCCCTCCCAACCAAGGCCACAAACACTCTCCCCCCCCCCCCACTCCCTCCCACTCGCCACCGCTCAACACACACACACACACACACACACACACACACACGGTCGGCCTTCAAGGACCTCCCTCACAGCACTACAGCAGATCGTCACTTCATAACAGAGGAGGAGAAACCAACAGAACATCACACTCGCTCCCATTGAAACCGTCTGTTGAAAAACCTCCACTTTCGCCCCGGTCCTCCAGAGCACCACAGTCCAGCCCAAATATGACTCTTCTCCCACCACTTTTTGTTTACAAGCTCTGCTCGCTTGAAGCTAACTCACTCTCTGGCAGGCAAGCTAGCTAGCAAGCAAGCGAGCGACACCAATACTTGGACCCAGCACAACAGTACACTCTGGTTCGCAAGACACTGAGAGTCAAAAAAAAAAAAAAAAGGCTAACGGTAATCACAGGAGGTTCATTATCAAGCCTGCCCTTTACACTCACACGGTCACTCCTGCGCCTTTGTTCTGTGGAAAAACGGCGCAGGGGCTGTAGGGGCGCGCGCGCGCGCACACACACACACACACACACACACACACACACACACACACACACACACACACACACACAAACACGCTCGTTTCTCGCCAAGGTACTTGAAAGAAAACAACTCCCTTGGAACCGGATTTAAGGCGAAGGCTTTGACTTTCTCTTGCCAACTGGGCTCCGGGACGTTGTAGGTGGTGGTGGTGTGGGCGGGTGGGTGGGTGGTGGTGGTGGTGGATTCTCTCTCGGGTGGTCCCTTTCCAGCCGGCGCTGGGGTGGCGGTGGTGGTTATCAGCGTGGTGCTGGCGTTGGTGTCTGCCGCCTGGTGGCTTTCAGAAGTCCGGTGCTGGAATCTTTTGCCTGTGACGGAAATGGCAGAGCAGTGTGAGCAGTGTGAGCATGTGTGTGTGTGTGTGTGTGTGTGTGTGTGTGTGTGTGTGCGTGCGTGCGTGCGTGCGTGCGCGTGCGTGTTGTGTGTGTGTGTGTGTGTGTGTGTGTGTGTGTTGTGTGTGTGTGTGTGTGTGTGTGTGTGTGTGGTGTGTGTGTGAGTGAGATCCAGGTCAGATAGGACTGAAGGCAGGGACTGAAAGCGTGCAGTGATTTTTTTTTCTGTCTTTCGCCCTGTCTGTCTGTGTGTCTGCATGTATGCATGTCTGTCTGTCTCTGTCTCTGTCTCTGTGTCTTTGTCTGTGTCTGTATGTCTCTCTATCTGCCTCTCTCTCTCTCTCTCTCTATCTCACACACACACACACACACACACACACACACACACACACACACACACACACACACATACACAGACACGCGCGCGCGTGCGAACACACACACACACACACACACACACACACAACACACACACACACACACACACACACACACACACACACACAGATAGATAGATAGATAGATAGATAGATAGACAGAGACATACATACATACATACATACATACATACATACATACATACATACATACATACATACACACATATGGTTACTGTTTAATACATATGTTTAAGAATTTCTCCCACTATCGTTTAGTTTTTGTTTTTATTTTTTGTTTATTGGGGGAGGGGGGGGGGGGGGGGGCCGGGGGGAGGGGGCGTTCGTTTGGGTTGGTTGGTGTTTGTTTTGTTTGTTTGTTTGTTTGTTTGTTTTGTTTGGG
>JADBJO010002266.1:252500-265000 GCA_016801955.1 Conus betulinus
CACAACACACACCACCACACACCCACACCATGCGATAGAGCGAGAGAGAGAATAGCAGAGAGCGAGATCGAGAGTATGGTATGGGTGTTACTAGCTATTGACCTGGTTTCCTTAAGGTTCAAATCTTTTTCCAAGTCATTACTGTGATGACGGAGGGGTTGTTGGCCTGTGCTTGTTTTTTGCCCCACTACATTAGATTGTTCTTCTTTGTGTAGTTTGTCCTGACTTTAGTCAAGTTTAAAAGGCTGTACCAGTCATGAATAAAAGTACTCTGTGTTAGGTTTTTCCTATGGGAGCAAGAGTTACCCTAGTTGTTTATTGTTTACTGTTCCCTGCCTCATTTTCAGTTTCAACTGGTTTACCAGCCAACTGAGAGGCAATGACCACTCTGAATTAAGTGTTTTCACCTGAAATAAAAGCAATTGAGTATGCATTGTTTGTGGGGTCCGGGAGTACCTACATTGCCTACAAGAGAGAGAGAGGGAGACAGACAGACAGACAGGCAGATAGAGACACAGAGATAGGGAAACAGAGAAAGAGAGAGAGAGAGAGAGAGAGATAGAGAGAGAGAGAGAGAGAAGAGAGAGAGAGAAGGGAGGGGAGAGACAGACAGACAGATAGAGACACAAATAAATAGAGAAACAGAGAAAGGGGTAGAGAAGAGAGAGAGAGAGAGAGAGAGAGATCCAGAGAGAAGAGAGAGATAGAGAGACAGACAGACAGACAGACAGACAACAGACAGAGACAGAGAAGGAGGGGGAGAGAGGGGGGAGGGAGACACAGAGAGGGAGAGAGTGATGGAGAGAGAGAGAAGTAGACTAGAATATACTGAAAGATAGATGGAGGAGAGAGAGAGAGAGATAGAGAGAGAGAGAGAGAGAGAGAGAAAAACGATAATAGAGAGAGGGGGGAGACAGACAGACAAACAAACAGATAGAGAAGAGACAGAAGATAACAGAAGACAGAGAGCTATATAGAGAGAGTAGAGAGATAGAGAGATAGAGAGAGGAACAGATACAGACAGAACAGACAGACAGACAGAGACATAGAGAAGACGAGACAGAGAAAGAACACAGCACACACACACACCACACACACACACACACACACACACACACACCACACACACACCCACACACACACACAGAGATATAGAGAGAGAGGAGAGGCAGACCGACAGACAGACAGAGAAAGCCAGAGAGAGAGAGAGAGAGATAGAGAGAGAGAGAGAGGCTTAGAGTGTCACTGTCTGTGTTTATAACGCGTGTCTTCATGTGTTTGTGGGGGGGCGGAGGGGGAGGGGGGGGGGCACAGCCTTTATCTCACTCTACGCTAATCAACATGTGCCCTAGTCGTTTCAAGAGCAGTGTATCCGATAAGGACCTAACACGTGCGCGACGTGCGATGATGCATGTGGTGATTCCTTACATTATAGCACCGTTGGTGTTGAAGTGACTCTTCAACTATCACAATGTTCTGTCTTTCTGTCAGCGCTGTGGAGCTGAGCGTGGATGTGTTTTCAGTCCCTTCAACAGCACAGAGGGAGCGACCACTGGCACTGTTGTGATGTGGGAATGGTTCCGCTCGCAGGGCAACAGAGGGAGCGACCACTGGCACTGTTGTGATGGAATGGTTCCGCTCGCAGGGCAAATTGTCCCCATCCTACTGGACACAGAGCAGCATCCCAATATAACACGATACACAAGTAGATGCGTGTGTACAGGAGCATGCTCACACAAAGCCACACATCACACACAAACACGCGCACATGTACATATGCAGACACACACACACGCGCGCGCGCGCCCGCGCGCGCACATACGCACGCGCACACACGCACACGCACAACACACACACACAAACAAACACACACGCGCGCGCGCGCGCTCTCACGCAGTGCGCGCGCATAAACACACACACACACACACACACACACACACCACACACACACCACACACACACACACACACACAAGCGTGTCGGCCATGCGTGTTCGGGCATACTCTCTCTCTCTCTCTCTCTCTCTCTCTCTCTCTCTCTCTCTCTCTCTCTCTCTCTCTCTCTCTCTCTCTCTCTCTCATCATACACTGGCACACACACAATTTTCAGATTTTCTTCCATGCAACCATTATCTGGGAAACTAAACAAGCAAGGTAACTCTTGCTCCCACGGTGAAATAATTACAAGCTCATAACTTCAAATTAATGCTGTTTTCGACACCAAACCGCCCAGCAGAAAAGGCAACACAGAACAACACAGAACAAACAAGGAAACATCCCCCCCCCCCCCGCCCTCCCCCCCCCCCCTCCCCCCCCCCCCCCCCCCCCCAAAAAAAAAAAAAAAAAAATGTTCCGAGCTTGCCAATGTGCCCTGTGCCTGACACATCTACTCAGCAACAGCAACCACAGAAATGACAGCAACAACAACTGAGAATTTTTTTCAATAAAAAATAATGACCATTTATTCAAGACTGGCACAGCCTTTTCGATCTTGATTAGAGTCAAAATAAACACACACGGACGAACAGTAATAGCAGCATTAGTTTAGAGTTACGGGCCTCTAATTATATCAGCGCGGGAGCAAGAGTTACCCTACTTGTCTACTGTTTACTGTTCCTTGCCTCATTTCAGATTTCTCTGTTACCTGAAATTAAACATCTAACACATTATCTTGATATGACAAGCATTAGTGTTCATATTTTCTTAAAAAAAAACAAAACAAAAATGATCCGACGCAAGCAGATAGAACAGCAAAAGGCAATGCAGAGATGCTTCAGGTCGTATGAAAGTCAAATGCCCATTGTCACACAAAGAAATCAGTAAGTACTCGAAAGAGGCTTGTTGATATGTTTCGGTTCATCTCACAAAACTTGATCAAAGAACTCTGTTGTGTCCGATTTTGTTTCGATCTCCAGACCTATTTCAAGTCTGACTTTCAGATTTTCATGCAACTCATCATAGGCCAAATGTTGCCAAATATCAAGTGTATTATGTTTTATGATGTTACTGTTCAGCGTAATAATTTTTTGTAGGGTTAATAAAGCCTTTCTTACAAGAAACAATGCCGTCTACAGATACTTAGATTGCTAATGATTTGGGCCTACTATATTCGCTATTAATTTCTTTCTCTTGTAATTAACAATTGTCCTTTTGACAAATCCATTACATAATTTATTTATTGTACTAAAGATCACTTCGGATGTTATTTTCTTTATCTGTCCCCCTCCGTCATTTTTCTTCCCAAAACACTATTCAACTGCCCCCCCCCCCTCTTTTTCTACTTCGTCCTCCCTCCTCTCCTCCCCCCCCCCCCCCCCCCCCCCCCCCCCCCCCCACCCCCATTTTTTCATATATAACATTCAAGTATTGTGATTTTTTTTTTTTTTTTTTTTTTTTGCATTAGGTCTCAACAGTTACCTGTATGTGTGACGGGACCTTGAATTGAATTCTTCCTTTTCTTCCCGTTTCTGTTATTATTTCTATATCTTCCTATTGCAAAAACCTCTTCGTGGAAAAATAAACTAAACGGTGATTTAATATTTTTCTGTCTTTTCTTTTTGTTTCTTTATTTATTTTATTTTTTTTATTTCATTATTTTTTTAAGATTTACATATTTGTTTCCCATGGGTTTTTTTTGTTTTCTTTCTTTCTTTCTTTCTCGTCTCTCTCCTTTCTCCTCTCTTTCCTTTTTCTTTCTTCCTCTTTTTTTATCCCCTTAATATTTTTCTTCCTTTGGTCTTTTTTCATTCTTTCTTTTTTCCTTTCTTTTCCGTCTCTGTTGCATTATTTTGTCCTCATTTTCTTTCTTTTTTAATTTTTTTCTTTCCTTTCCTCCTTTCTCTCGCTGTTTGTTTTTCTTCTTCTATTTCCTTTCTTTTCCCTTATGGTCTCTTTTTTTTTTCTTTCTATCTTGGTTGTTTTTATGCCCTTCCTTCTTTTTTTCTTTTTCCTTTTTGTTCCTTTATTTATTTCCTTTCTTTCCTGTTGCTTATCTTCTTTTTCTTTCTTTATCTTTATTTCTGTTTTCTTTCATCCTCTATTTCCTTTCTTTTCTCTTCTTTTTCATTTTTTTTTCTTTTCTTTCCTTTTCTTTTCCTCTTCCATCCTCTGCCCTCTTCAGTTCAGTCTTCCTCTCTGACTGTCTTTTGCATTTTTTTGTTTGTTGTTCTCTTCTTCATTCTTTCAGTTGTTCTTCGTTTTTTTTCTTTTTTTCTTTTCTTTTTTCTTTTCCTTCTTTTTTTCTTTCTTTTCTTTCTCTTTTTTTTTTTTTTCTTTCTTTATCCGTACAGGTCAGTGGTTAACATGGGAAGGGGATTTTTCCGCTTGCTTGGCTGCCAGTTTTGCAGTTGGCACTGATCTGAAGCTGTGGGCAGAGTAAAGCTGGGAACAATCTGGCGTGCCTGTGTTTCAGGTTTGCGGCTGATCCTGACGGCTGTGCCCTGTGGACAACTCTGTGGGAGCGTTTTTTACTGTGTGTTCTCTTCTCTCTTTCAGAGCTGTGACTTGCTGTCCTGGAATTGATTGGTCGTCGTCGTTGTAGTAGTCGTCGTCTCCGCGTGTGTGTGTGTGTGTGTGTGTGTGTGTGTGTGTGTGTGTGTGTGTGTGTGTGTGTGTGTATGCCTGTGTGTGTGGGGGGGGGGGGGGGGAAGGAAGGGGGAGGGGAGATTGTGTAGGGGGGAGGGGAAGGGAGATTGTGTGTGTGTTTGTGTTGTGGTGGTGTGTGTGTGTGTGTGTGTGTGTGTGTGTGTGTGTGTGTGTGTGTGTGTGTGTGTGTATGCCTGTGTATGTGGGAGGGGAGGGGGGGAGGGAGACTGTGTAGGGGGAGGGGAAGGAGATTGTGTGTGTGTGTGGTGTGATTGTGGTGTGTGTGTGTGTGTGTGTTGTGTTGTGTGTGTGTGTGGTGTGTGTGTGCCTGTGTGTGTGGGGGGGGGGAGGGGAGGGGGAAGGGAGACTGTGTAGGGGGAGTGGGGAAGGGAGATTGTGTGTGTGTGTGTGTGTGTGTGTGTGGTGTGTGGTGTGTGTGTGTGTGTGTGTGTGTGTGTATTCCTGTGTATGTGGGGAGGGGAGGGGGGAAGGGAGACTGTGTAGAGGGGAGGGTGAAGGGAGATGTTGTGTGTGTGTGTGTGTGTGTGTGTGTGTGTGTGTTGTGTGTGTGTTGTGTGTTGTGTGTGTAGAGGGGGAGGGCTGGAGGGAGAAGGGAGACTAGGGGAGAGGAGTGGAGATGGTGGGAGGTAGCATAGAGTGGTGGGAAGTGGGGGGAGGAGTGGGATGGACAGTAGACAGGAATGGAAGAGGAAGACAGCAGACATGATGGATGGGGATATGTGTGTGTGTGTGTGGTGTGCGTGCGTGCGTGTGGGTGTGCGTGCGTGCGTGCGTGCGTGTGTGTGTGTGTGTGTGTGTGTGTGTGTGTGTGTGTGTGTGGTGTGTGTGTGTGTGGTTTGTGTGTGTGTGTGTGTGTGGTTGTGTATGGAATTCATGCGTGTATCCTAATACATGAGCAAGTGTTTACAGCTGCGAGTGGAACATTTTGGACAAAGGTCGGAATAGTATCAATCCGACTTGCACCTTGCCAAGTCGGACACCTCACCAATTCGGACATAATTATAAGTCCATGTTCATTATCAAGCTGTGTCAACTAATCTCCCTTTGCAGACTTGAATAAGACCCACCGCTGAAATTATTTTCAAGCCAGAGTGTATGCACGTTGCAACACTAAAAATTTAATGCGTCGAGGGCCTTCCTTTGGGATAGTCGAATGTTTATAGGCAGGCACAATTAAACTGTTTTGAGATTTTTCATTCCGTCTGAAAAGTTGATCTACCTTCTTTTTCTTTCACATGCCCATGATGGTAACGTGCCAGGTGGTTCCAAGCAGATATCAAAGGAATGGGATTATTTTGGGGGGGGGGGGTGATGGGGGGGGGGGGGGGGGGGGGGGGGGGGGGGGGAGTGGGCACCAGTTGGCGCAAAGATAGGTCACGGGTGAGTGCACAAGACCTGAAATGTGACGTCAGGTAAGGGGAGAAGATTGTGAATGATATCGTCAGTCCAAATCCCCGAAAGCAGTGAAATGTTGGAGGGTGGGGGGGGGGGGGGGGGGTGTCTTTGAATCAAGTAGTAGTAAATATCAAATGCTGGTTCAAACTTATGCTAGGCCTCCCAACGCTTACATTGTATTAAGTAGTGTTCTATAAAGCAAATTCTAATGACGGCGTGTGGTCATGCGGCCCATTTACTCCGGGGCTGTGAAAGGACTTCCTGTTCAAGGGAACTAACGCTGACGTTCTATTCCGATCGAGGCCGCCAAAGGAAAAAAAAACTGAAGTCGTTGCAGAGATTTCTCAGCAGTGGACATACATCAGGCCCAAGAGAACAGTCACCGCTGTGGGTGATATCTTCAAATAAAAAAGGCTTGCTCGTAGCAACTGATAAAGTCGTTGAAATAAGGGTTCTTTTCAGTTTCAGACCTAACTCTTAAGTTACAAAATATCACTTTGGAAATGCTGTTTTGCTTGCAATAACTCGCGTCTTTTTTTTTTTTTTTTTTCTTGAATGAAGGCATCCGAGTAGCCATTCAAAAAAAGTTCCTAAGCATCCTGACCCTTTTCTCCCATACTTTTCAAAAATGTCCATTTTATATGTTACTTTTAGGCAAGGACAAATGATCAAAGTTTTTGAAAATGTCGGACAAAACCTTGCATACATAGGGTGGCTACATGATGAAGGAGAGAGAGAGAGAGAGAGAGAGAGAGAGAGAGAGAGAGAGAGAGAGAGAGAGAGAGACAGAGACAGAGAGACAGAGACAGAGACAGGCAAATACAGATACAGAGCGATGAACATGAACATGATGATAACAGCAGCAGAAGGAATGGGTTGAATGACGATAACAACTTTTTCCCGCGAGTGGAATGGACACCTCGTTCCGTTTCCCTGTGGTTAAGTTCAGCAAGGACCAACACCAACAGTGAGCTAGTCCCTGTAGGTGACACACCAGGCACATAGAGCCTTCCTGTATACATCTCGCTCCGTTTTCCCTGTGGCTTAGTTCAGCAAGGACCAACGCTAACAGTCAGGCAGAGTTGGTTAGTGCTGGTGACACGCAAGGCACATAGAGCCCAAGGCTGCGATTCCACGTGTCTGTTATGAACGGTAAACGCGTTTCGACCAAAATTGCGCAAGTGAGAATGAAGAGGCCGTGATTCGAGAGAGAGAGAGAGAGAGAGAGAGAGAGAGAGAGAGAGAGATTATGTATGCCCACACATCGGTATTAGGAGACTGAATGCAAAAAAAAAAAAAAAAAAAAACAACCAAAAAAACATACTTCTTCTTCGTTGATTTAAGAAATAAATCAGAAAGAAGAGAAGGAAATTAATTTTTGAGAAAAAAAAGGAAGTGCAAAAAAATTTCAAGAAAGAAAGGCACACAAAAAGGAAAGAAAAGATATGAAAAGGAAAGAAAACAAGCGAGTAAGACAGACAGATAGAAAGAAAGAAACAGAGCTAGTAAAAAAAAAAAAAAAAAAAAAGATAAAACAAAGAAAGGGAAAAAAAAACGACAGAGGGAAGGAAAGAAGAGAGATAGGAAGAAAGAAAGTAGGAAACAAACGAACGCACAAAGTAAAGAGAAAGATAGAGAGAAGGAAAGAAGTACAGAGAGACAGACAGTAGGGAAAGAAAGAGCCACACGGCAGAAGAGAGAGAGAGAGAGAGAGAGAGAGAGAGAGAGAGAGAGAGAGAGAGAGAGAGAGAGAGAGAGAGAGAGAATAACAATAAAAAAAAGGAAAGAAAGAAAGCGAAAAAGAAAGGACTTCAGAAAGAAAGAGAAGAAAAACCAGAGAAAAAAAAATCGAAGTAGAAAAATGGAATAATGGAAAAAAAAAAAAAAAAGACAGACACATAAATAGAAAGACAGGGAAAAAAACAAAAGAAGAGATAAAGCAGCAAAATAAAAAAAGACCATCAGGAGTGTTTGGGCTGTCCTCCATTGACTACCGGCCTAACACAGGATCAGGATCAGATCGATAGGGAAATGGATTCCCTGAATGGGCAGGTGCCCTCCCTTGTTTGTTCCGCCACGGACAGACAGACAGACAGGCCTACAACACGAAAGGACCGGCTGGGCCACACACCTCCACTGGACGTTTGTTCAGGAGTTTGGCGGTGTCATTGTCTACGACGCTTTGGTTCCTGTGACCGTCAGTTCCGGTCAGAAAACACATACGCACGCGTGCGTCCCGCTCGCTCTCACGCATGCGCGCACAAATGCACGCGCGCACGCACGCGCGCGCGCGCGCGTGCGCGCGCACACACACACACACACACACACACACACACTGAAATACACATATCCTTCCTCTCTCTCTCTCTCTCTCTCTCTCTCTCTCTCTCTCTCTCTCTCTCCTCTCTCTCTCTCTCTCTCTCTCTCTCTCTCTCACCACACACACCACCACACACACACACACACACCACACACACACACACACACACACACACACAGTGTGTGTGTGTGTGTGTGTGTGTGTGTGTGTGTGTGTGTGTGTGTGTGTTACACTTACTGCTTTACCAGATATATAAAATGTAACTGTCATTTCGTGTGTGTGTGTGTGTGTGTGTGTGTGTGTGTGTGTGTGTGTGTGTGTTTGTGTGTGTGTAAAAATATACGTATGTAAGTAGTTAGGTATAGATAGATAGATAGATAGATATAGACAGACAGAGAAATATAGACAGACAGAAAAATAGAAATAGATAGACAGATGCATAGACAGATAGACAGACAGACTGACAGACGGACAGTTAGATGGATAGATATAGATATCAGTATCCATATTTATATCGTTACTAACGCACGCCTTCTTCCCCATAGTTGTTTACATATCCACGCTTGTATATGTAATTCCATACTTGTATATGTATTACATTCACATCATCATTCATATCCGCACCTTCCTCAGTTTATACGACAGAGAGCAATAATCTTTGCAGATGAACGGGGAGAGGGAATCGGGGTGAAGGAGGCAGAAGGGGAGGGGGGGGGATAACAAGAACCACAACCCGTTAATTAAGATGGGACAAGGAAAATGCACGTTTGATTTTTTTTTATGTTGGAAGGCAGCCAGGTTCGAACCTGCAGCATCTAACAGCTCCTAGTCCATGCAGTCACCACCTGAGCCAGGCCCGACACTGCTTTGCTTTATCCCACAGACAAAAAAAAGTCAAAAACAAACTTCATGTTATTTACGAAAAGGGGGGTAGGGGTGGAAAAAAAAACGCTGAGTGATTCTGTAATCAGTGGAGAGACAAAGGAGGGTAGGGGGAGGAACGGGGAAGAGGGGGGGGGGGTAGAACGGGTTAGAGAGGTTTGGGGAAAGCGAGGGGGGGGGGGGGAGCGACTGGAGGGGAAGGTGAATGGGGGTGGAGAGAACACAAGGCTATTCAAGATTCTTCACGGGTGGGTGCTGAAATTCTCACCTCTGCCCCCTCCCCATCCCTGTCTCGGACCCTCCCTCTTCCCCCCCCCCCTCTCTCTCTCTCTCTCTCTCTCTCTCTCTCTCTCTCTCTTGCTATCTCTCTCTCTCTATTATTGCTTCTTGGTGGTGATTTTGATTTGATTGATTGTTTGTTTGTTTAGCTTGACGCTTGCTGTTTGTATAATCATGTTTTGATGCGCATTAAGTTGTATCATTTAGCTTCGATGAATAGTAACGGCAAGTATGAAAAATGACTAACTAAGCCAATACTTTCAACCGTCATGAAAAAAAAAAAAAATCATATTCCTCTCTCTCTCTCTCTCTCTCTCTCTCTCTCTCTCTCTCTCTCCTCTCTCTCTCTCTCTCTCTCTAATGGTGTAAGCTTGTAATCTTAAAGCCACACTTGTCGAAACCCCGGCTTTGGTGAGCTCTACTCAAGCTGAAGACTTTCTTTTACGTGTGCAAGCGTACCTGACTCTCTGCCTTTCTCTCTCTCTCTTTCCACCCCCCTCCCCGCGCGCTCTTGTCTTTGTCCCTTTGTCTGTTTGTCTGTCTATCTGTCTGTCTCTCTCTCTCTTCTCTCTCTCTCTCTCTCTCTCTCTCTCTCTCTCTCTCTCTCTCTCTCTCTGGCCATCTGGTCTGTTTGTCTGCCTTTCTCTCTATCTATCATCTATTTGTCTATCTATCGATCTATCTATCCTGCCTCTCTCTCTCCATATCTCGCTGCTCCCTCCCTCACTCCCTCCCCCTCCCTCTCTCTCTCTCTCTCTCCTCTCTCTCTCTCTCTCTCTCTCTCCTCTCTCCATATCTCTCTCTCTCCTCTCTCTCCCTCCCTCCCTCCTCTCTCTCTCTCTCTCTCTCTCTCCCTGCTCTCCCCCATCTCCTCTCTCCTCTCTCTCTCTCTCTCTCTCTCTCTCTCGCTCGCTCGCTCGCTCGCTCGCTCGCTTCTCAACCCCCCTTTCTCCACAATATAGAGGAATCAACACTAAACCTCCCCGCCCTTTCACCTACCCTCCACACCCACTGCACCCTCCCGCCCCCCCCCCCCCCCCCCCCCCCCCCCCCTCGCCCCCTGTGTCCCCTGTGTCATACCACACCAGTCAAACACTCGAGGACCAACACGTGAACGACGACCGGGTCAGCGGAGACAACTCTCCCTCCTTCTCCCTCTCCTCCTCCCCCCCCCCCCCCACCTCGACTCCCCTGGGGTTTCTCTCCTTTTTTAAGTGGACCGTAGTGGTGGTCATTAGAAGACAGGCGACCCCCGAGTCGACCACAGGTCTATACCGGATGCACAACCCAAAAATGAATGCGCCAAAGCCTTGCTTAAGGAGTCGAGTATTTATAGACTGGGAGCAGTTAGATGTTTTGAGAAGTGTTATTGTGTCTGAAAAGTTGATTCTCCTCATTTTCTTTCATATGGCCGTCAAGATGCAAGCCAGGTGGTTCCCAGCAGACAGATTAAAATCAAGGCAATGGGACTATTTGGGGGCTTCCAGCTGGCGCAGAGATAGAGTCATGGGTGAGTGGTCAGGAGCCTGAAATGTGACGTCAGCTAAGGAGAAGGTCATGTATTTGAAGATTGTTTGTCATTTCATCTCAAGGTCTGCCTGCGTGTTGGGCTAATTCGTAGGTCAGACATCCGCTGAGTCAGCCACGAGACCCTCTTCTTCAATTGTCTCATCTTTGTTGTTCATTCATTTATCCATCAGCTTCAAATCATGCTCAGTGTGGTCTCAAAGCTTAGCGGATGTGTGTAGCGTATATGGACTAGCCCGCACGCAGTGACGCCTCCTTGATGAAACTGAAACTGAAACTCATCGGTGAAAATCCATGCCCCAAAACAAGGGAAATAAACTGGTGGGGGGTTGCTCTTTTGATCCAATATCAGTGGAACATGAAACGCTGGGCTCAGACGTCAGGTAGGTCTCATAACGCTGACATGGATTATTCCGCGTTTTAGAGCAAATCCTAATTGCGGCGTGTGGCCACCCTAACGCTCGAACACTGCCTTGTCTTTCACATGGACATCTCTCAAGAACAATGGGGGGGGGGGGGGGGGGGGGACGAAGCGGGTGAACAGGACAAAGAAATGACAATGACACTGATTCTTTGTCATATATATAGGTCAAACTATTGGGTCAGTTAGCCATTTTTTTCATACTTACCGTTACTATTCTGCGAACCTAGTACTAAATGCTACAGCGTATGCATCAAAACATGATTATACAAACAAACAACAAACCAAACAAACAAACAATAACAACCACCATCAAGAGCCAGTACTGATACCATCAATGAAAAAAAGGCTAATGGAAAAAAAAAAACACTTAAAGTACAACAACACCAACAATTAACAACAAGAAATAGTATATGATATCGTAAAATGTCAGTATCACACTTACAAGGAAAAATGGGAAAAAAAAGAAGAAATCGACGCAGGTACATAAAGAGACGCGTTAAAAGTGTCTCTGACTCGCATTCACACACCTACATACACACACGCATACATACATACATACATACATACATACACATACATACATGTAGCACGTACTCACGCGCGCGCGCGCGCGCATGCACACACACACACACACACACACACACACACACACACACTCACACACACTCACACACACACACTCACGCACACACGCACGCACGCACACACACACACACATACATACATACACACACGCGCGCGCGCGCGGAGGGGGGGGGGGGGGGGCAGAGGCACAAATGCATGCAGGGACAAAACTGGGGAGGGAGGGATGGGGGGAGGGATGATGAGGGTGGAGTGAGCGACAAGTCAGAAGGAGCAGGGTCGAGGAGGGGGGAGGGGGTGTTGAGAGGGGTGAAGGAGGAGGTGGGAGCAATACTGTTCTGAGGGCCATCGTATGACGGACGATCAGTTGTCCAAAATTACACGTTCATTCGAGGCCAGCTCTTACTTCGCCCGGTTTTCTGTTGTTATCTCGCTTCAACTCTCTCTCTCTCTCTCTCTCTCTCTCCCTCTCCTCTCTCTCTCCTCA
>JADBJO010002266.1:267500-270000 GCA_016801955.1 Conus betulinus
AAGAGAGAGAGAAGAGAGATAGAGAGAGCGAGAGAGAGAGAGGGAAGAGAGGAGAGAGAGAGAGAGAGAGAGAGCCGCGGGGACATAAGGGTAGCGAGGGAGGAGTTGGATGAGGGAGAGAGGAGAGAGAGGAGAGAGAGAGAGAGAGAGAGATGAGAGCAGAGAGAGAGGAGAGAAGGAGAAGGAGAGACAACACACACACACACACCACACACAACACACACAACACACACACACCACACACAAAAAGGGGAAAAAAGAGAAAATGAAAGAGACAGCAGACTGGACAGAGGAAGAAACAGAGCGAGAGAGAGCGAGAGAGAGAGAGAGCGAGAGAGACAGGCGAGAGAAAGGCGAACGATAGAGATAGAGACCAGACAAGACAGAACGAGAGATAGGTGTCCATAAATACACAAAAGAGTTTTTTGTAGGAGAAATAATCTCACACGCAGTCGGAAAGACAGATAGACAGACACACAGGGACAGCACAGCACACCGAGTATACGACATATAGGGACCACACACACACACCACACCCACCAGAGAGAGAGAGATGTGGAGAGAGAGAGAGAGGAGAGCGGGAGTGAGGACAGCAGACAGAACGATGACAAGGCACACCGAGACAGACAAAGGACAACCGAACAACCACCACCAACACACACACCACAACACCAACACCCACACACACACACACACACACATAAGACAACACACACACAACACAAACACACATTCACACACACACACAACACACACACACCACCACCCACACACCAACAAGAGAGGAGAGGCCGGCAGAGAATGACAGAGAGACAGAGAGCGGCCACAGAGACAGACACACTAAGAGAGCAAAAGACGGTCGAGACAGAAAGACAGAGAGGCAGCAAGACAGACAGAGGAGAGGAGAAGAGAAAGGAGCGAGAGAGAGAGAGAGATAGAGAGATGAGAAAGAGAGATTAAGAGAGATAGAGAGAGAAGAGAAGATATAGAGAGAGAAGCAAGACAAGACCAGAAGACAATTCTTTTAATTTAACGCGAGGATAATAGAAATATCACGATGTGCTTTTTAACATTTTTTTGAGATAGATAGAGAGAGAAGAGAAGGAGGGAGGAGAGAGAGAGACTAAGAGCAGAGGATAGGGAGCGAGCGAGAGAGAGAGGAGAAACACTCCCCAACGACACCCCGACGTTAACCGAGGCCCGACGAAGAACGAGGTGCCCTCGCTTCTGGCGACTTCACCGTTCCTCTTGGTTACTCCTTCACTTACACTGAACGTGTGTGAGTGCACTCGCACACGCGCACACACACACACACACACACACACACACACACACACACACACACACACACACACACACACACACACATACACGCCACACACACGCACACGTACGAACGCACGCACGCACGCACGCAAGCATGCATACTACGCATGAAACCATGCATGTTCGTGTGTGCACACACACGCGTACACACAGGTACCACACGTACACACGTACACACGTGCACACACACACACACACACACACACTGAAAACCAATTTATTGTCAGATTAACTCGTAGTTGTTCTCTCTCTCTCTCTCTCTCTCTCTCTCTCTCTCTCTCTCTCTCTCTCTCTCTCTCTCTCTCTCTCTCTCTCTCACTCTCACTCACTCACACACACACACCACACACACACACACTCACACACACACACACACACACCACACACACCACACACACGCACGCACATACGCACGCACGCACGCACGCACGCGCCGCACACACACACACACACGCACACACACACACACACTGTGTCACAAACAACTGACATATACACTTCGAATCCCATCAGAAGTCATGTGGGTTTTTCTGCCCCGACCGGCTCCTACCCAGAGTTGAGTTTGCTGCGGACTCAGTTGGGAAGACTGGGACCACACAGTCGAGTTTCATCCACTTAATGGATGCGTTTCTGAGAGTGTTGCTCAAATTTCCTGACCAACACTGCAGGTGTCTGTATCTCTCGGGCCTGGTTGACGCCGGGATATATTATGAGAGGAAGCGTAGAGTACAGCCCTGTCATGTAGTCTCAGACCGAAATGGAAATCCGTAGCATCATCATAATCATCCTCATTCTCATCGATCAGCATAAAAAAAAAAGTCTCAAGTTCTGTGGCCCTTCATGCCCTGCTCTCATGGTGACCTCAGTTTCGATGTCCTCTCCACGTCTGTGCCTTGGTTTGGTTCCGTCGGGGTCACCGTATCGGCGAGTCCATGGGAGCTGTCGTTGGACGGACGTGGTGGCGCCCTCCGGAGGGAGAGCTCGCTCACGCCGGCTCCGCGACTAAGCAATTATTTTTCGTCAGTAGGGGGCTTAGTAGGTGGTGTCCTGCGTATGTTAGATCAGAACAGGCGCCACTGAACACCACTGAAGTGACTCGGCAGCAGTGCAGTGTCTCCTCCGGTGGGTTGCCTCTTGACGACTTGACATTGACTGCTGCCTGTGGATTGCCGGT
>JADBJO010002266.1:277500-285000 GCA_016801955.1 Conus betulinus
TGAGACTGGTGGGCGATGTTGATAACCCTGTCCTGCAGGCTTGAGGGGATGACCAGTCTGTGTCCTCTGAGTACGAGGCCGTCGTGTGCAGACAGTTCATCGCTGATCTGGGAATAGTCGCTGACATCACTATTCGTGCCATTTTCCAGTCTGGATGGCTGTCATGATCTTTGGAGAGAGTTCTGTCGCTTTGTGTGGCCGTCCTCACTTCAACTTGGGTCATGGACTTTGGGACAGCATGCTTGATGATGTATCGGACATACTCCTCACCGGCATTCTCACGTTGGGGTGTAGACTGGGGGTGACGGCTGATGAAAGTCAGCAGGGTTCAGGTCATCTCTTCCTGGGGTGTAGATGAGAGTCATTTCATAGGGCATGAGGCGAAGGCGCCAGCGTTCGACACGGGCAGTGCAGGTTTCTGGCTGTTGATCATGCCTAGCAGGGGCTTGTGGTCAGTCACCACAGTGAAGCGAGCGCCGAAGATGTAAAGGTGGAAATGCTCCACCCCATAGACCACAGCTAGCATCTCCTTCTCTGTTTGAGAGTAGCGCTGTTCTGTTGGCGTCAGGGCGCGACTGGCGTAGCTGATTACATTTCCATTCTGGGTCAGGATGGCGCCGAGACCAACTGGGCTAGCATCGACCAGGATCTTTGAGGGCTCTGCAGGGTCGAAGTATGCCATCACTTTGGTGCTCATGAGGCATTGTTTCAGCTTGCTGAAAGCGTGCTGTTGTTCTTGTCCCCATTGCCACATGGTCTTCTTCTGCGTAAGAACTCTCAGTGGTTCCGTCAGAGTGGCGTAGCCTGGGACAAAACGTGAGACATATTGTGTCATTCCTAGGAAGGATCTGACTTCGCTGACGCTGGTTGGCGCAGGTGCTTCAGAGATGGTCTTGATTTTCTGAGGGTCAGGTTGAATGCCATTCTTTCCAAACACATGGACAAAAAATGACAGTTCTGACACGGAGAAGACGATTTGTCCTTCTGGAGCCTTGCACCCTTCTCGCTGAGTCTCTGCAGCGTAGCATGTAGACTACAGTCATGTTCAGCTTGGGTCTTGCCATGGACGATGATGTCATCTGAGAGATTCTTGACCCCAGGAATGTCATGTAGAATTTCAGTGATTGCGTTCTGGAAGATCTCTGAGGCTGCATTCACACCGAAGAGTAGCCTTTTGTAGCGTCTCAGACCAGCATGGGTGGTGAACGTTGTGATGTAGCGGCTTGACTCATCCAATTCCAGCTGATGGTATGCGTTTCTCATGTCTAGTTTGCTGAATACCGTAGATCCATTCAGGTCAGAGATGAGGTCATCAAGGGTAGGCATTGGGTGCTTCTCTCGCTTGATGACTTTGTTTGCTTCTCGCATGTCGACGCACACGCGAACCCCACCTGATTTCTTTGGGACGACGACGATCAGGCTGACCCATGGTGTAGGTCCGTCGACCTTCTCAATGATGTCCATTGCTTCAAGCCTGTCGAGCTCTTCTTCTACATCTCTGCGGACATGGAAGGGTATTCGCCTGTGTCTCTGGGCTACCGGAGCGATGTTCTCATCGATGTGGAGCTTGATGATGATGTCTTTGATCTTTCCGAGGTCACTATCAAAGAGTGTGTTGTATTTCTCGGCCACTGGCGGCACTTTTGCTGTGGAGACTGTGAACGAAAACTGGATCATGTTCATGGCCTGGGCAGTTGAAGCGCTAAGTATGTTGATGGCCTTGGTCTTGTCAATGTCACAACGTAAAAGGTCACTGGCTTGGTCATGTGCTTGAAGCGAATGTCTGTTGTGAAATGTCCTTTCACGGCCAGGGGGGGTCTGGGATCCGTAGGGATAGATCAAAGGAGAGGGGTGGTGGAGAGTGACTTTGGGGCACACCTTTGCAAAGGTGTCTGTGTTGATGATGTTGACTGTGGCGCCGGTGTCTACTAGAAATTTGACTGGTGTCTGAAAGAGTTCTGCACTGACCATGGGACTGGCTTTGCTTTGTGAGGTCAGGGTAAAAACTTCTTCACTAGATCCAGTTGATGCACTGTCCTCCTGTTCTTCTACTGAGGTAAACTGCAGGTGCCTAACTCTCGCCTTAGATTCGCAGACTCTGGCGAAGTGTCCAATTTTGTGGCAAGCGCTGCACTCCTTGCCTCTGGCTGGGCATGTCCTGAAATGTGGTAGATCGCCACCGCAGTATCTGCATCGTTGGGGGGTGGCCACCACCAGTGGGTTGTCCCCTGGATCCTTTGGTGTCGTTTCGCCCACCTCTGCCATGTCTTGAATATTCTGTGTGATCACCGTAAGCTCCCTGTTGGTGATTTCTGGAAGAGTGGGGTCTAGTCGTGCTGTATCTGCCTGACCCTCGCTTGATGGCGTTCACTGATGATGCGCCACTGCTACAGACCTGTTCAATTTCTGCTGCTCGAGCGTCGGACAGTTCTGAGGTACGGGCTTCTGCTAGCACGTTGGATAGGATCATGTCGTCCTTCAGGGCCTTCCTCCTCACTCTGGAAGAGGAGCATCCTTGAAGAATTTGGGAGAGGATCTCCCTGTCTGTGTCGTGGAAGTCACATGTAGCTGCCAGGGAGCGCAGTCTGGTGTGGAAGGAGTCCATTGATTCACCCTCATTCTGTATTGCTTGCCTGAATTTGAAGACCTCATATGATGTGTTCCGCTTAGGGGTGAAGTAGTTCGTGAGGGACGTCTTGGCTACGTTGTACTCGTCTGGTACATTCCCATCATCTGTCTGTCTGACGCCCCAACCCCCTTCTGTTCATCTGTGAAGCTGTCAAAAATGTCATATGCCTCTTCCCCTATGTAATGGAGAAGCATTGCCTTCTTCTTTTTGTCAGTGTCAATGTCCATTGCACAGAGGAGTTTTCAAACCTATCAATCCACTTCTTCCAGCGGGGACCAGCCAATTGTTCATCTGTATGCACAATAAACGGGGGAAACGTGGGCATGCTCGACATGATTTTACCTGTGGAGTTTGGCCTTGCGTGGAATCGATCGATAGTTCCTCGTCGCCAATGTAGTGTCTAAGGCTATGACTACGTAATGGTTTGCAGGGGATTGTATGCGAACTCAGGACAAACAAAGTTCTTGCAATAAACACAGTATTTAGAGAGGAACTGGATGATTGTATTGTGGACACTTGTAGACATTGATGCGTGGAGGCTTGCTTCCGTTCAATCCCTAATTGCGCCCAAAGCATGCTGGGAAGTTACAGACCAGTCGAGGTCTCGCATGCAAGAACGAGAGCACACAAACAGCGAAAGTAAAAGTGCATGCTCGATAATGAGATTATGATAGATACAACATATACATATATAAATCAGTCGCTATAGCACTTTCTCCCCTTTGGTGGTGGTAGAAATTTTGTATGTAAGAGAAAAGAAAAAAAAAAAGCTGCTATCCCCGACGGGGAAATTAACCAGGGTTTCTCGCGCGACAGGCGGGGACACTATCCACTATACTACCAAGGAGATCATTGAAATTGATTATGCTTAAGGTTATACACCGTTGTTGCTTAAACTATACATCACAACATTATCATTTACAGCCGTTAGTAACGGCTATTCTGGTAAAATAAAACATCGGGCATCATCCGTGACCCATAATGAACATATCTACAAATTTTTAGAAAGATCGGTCTAGCAGTTTTGTCTGGCGCGAGAGGAACACATTTTGACCACGGACAGACAGACACACAGACACACAGACACACAGACAGCATTTCTTCGTTCCCATTATAAAGTACTCCCTGTTCTATAAGAACTAGAAGTACAGTAACTCAGCATGAAGTCACCATTGGCTCATAGCAATAGGAGCAGAGAACTGAGTGGAATCTCCAACCTTAGCGGATGTGGTGTAGCGTATATGGACTAGCCCGCACGCACTGACAGCTCTCTGGATGACACTGACACTGTTAGAAATACTCTGTGTCTATGGCATGGGTACGATGGGAGACAACGATTATCTCTCTCCTTCCGCCGCGTTTATTTTCCCTTAACTGAATCAAGTGCCCATGTATAGCCTGGAGGACATGGAGAGTTAGCAAACCGTGAAAATCAAACACCACGAACGATTCCAACTCATAACAGTCAGCTCCAGGATATGGAGAGTTAGCAAGCTGTGAAAATCAAACACCACGAACGATTCCAACTCATAACAGTCAGCTCCAAAACAGGAACCCTCAAACCATTGGACTATGGGCCCCTATAACAGAGCTACCAGCCTATATATCAGTGTCGCCTGTTATCGACATCAGGGGAGACAAATCGCAGTCCAATGGCCGACCGAGACAGCCGGTGAAGCGGTCAGGTAAGTGTGGATTCGAGCTTCAAGTTTCAATCATCGTGATCAAGCCAACCACACACAGCCTTTTCACGACTTTCAAACTCACACAGGAATTAATGTCAGACCAACATCAGGTCGGCCTTTTGACAAAAATAAATGGTAAAAATACAGCCCGAAACTGAAACCAACCAACCATCCAACAAACACAACACAACAACAACAACAACAACAACAACAACAGTGTATGACATGGTCTCCATAAACTATCGACATCTTACAGCACATGTAATCAGGCTGTGTTGAAAGCCTCAGGCATTCCATAAAGTCATCGGTCCTAGATTTGAAAAAAAAAAAAGGAAAGAAAAAAGGGAAATTAAAAACGAACATTTGAATGCCATAAAAAAAAATAAAAAAAAAAACTGCATACGCGGCCACATGGACAAATACACAGGTTGGAAAGAGCAGTTAGAGTCCACTTTGGAGATTATGTGTAATTTTCACTACCGAATCGCTAGATCATGAAAAGAAATAGAAAATGAATAAATGAATTAATAGATGAATGATGAATGAATGAACGAACGAATGAATGAATGAATGAATGAATGAATGAATAGATAGATAGATAGACAGATAGATAGATAGATAGATAAGTAAATAAATAGATATTTTTTAAAAAATATCAAAGGATAAAGATGGCGCGTCATAGAGTGCAATCAGATTTCTTTAAAAGGAATGTCCGGAATCAATACAGGAGAACGGTCAACAGGGACAAACAGTAGAGAGGACTAAAGAAAGAGAAAATGAATTTATTTTGAAAAAGCAAGCAAACAAACAAACAAACCAAACACAGAGAGAGAGAGACAGAGACAGAGACAGAGACAGACAGACAGACAGAGAAAGAGACACGGAGACACAGAGAGAGAGAGAGAGAGAGAGAGAGAGAGAGAGAGAGAGAGAGAGAGAGAGAGAGAGAGAGAACTTTCAGACGGTATGGGAGCTATCTGTATTAAAAGAACTCCCAGCATCCCCTCGGGCCTGTCAAAAATCAGAGTAGAGTAAACCAAAATGCTGATAAACACACCTGACTCAAAGTGACGCTTGTGTGCGTATTGTACATTGTATAACAGACAGAGGAATCTTTTACAAAAAAAAAAGTCTAAGTACTAGATCCGCCAGACAAACGCATTACAAGACAAAACTTGCAACCCCCATCTTTGCGCCGAATTCAGTGAGACAAGTGCTCGCTCATTCTTCATTTTCGTTGTCCTGAGTGTTGTTTATCTTGCCTGAAGAAAACGTAAGGGATCGAAACGCGTCGTGTTTTGTCTTGTGACTCGTTAGTTCATGTTTGGCGGATACAGTAGTTAATTTTTCGAAAGATTTGTTTAGATTTCCGCTTGCAGTCGCCTGACTTTGTAACTAAGACAGATAGATCTTCAACAAAGATGTCTACTTCAGACGTGCACACAAAAGGCATCACAAATGCACACAACAAACACTCCCCACATCGTAGTCAGTAGGAGGTCTGACAGACAGACAGGCGTAATTACAGACAGACGAACAGACAGAAACAACGAGTGACGAGACACTGCCGACCGACAGACGGACAAAGTAGAATGCCGAGTCAATATCCCGTGACAGTCACGGATGATAAACTCCCAGAACCGATCGACAAATAACCCCCCCCGCTCCTTGGTGACGTCACAGGCTGCACACCAATAATCAAAGCGTTAGGTCTTGCTTAAGGAGTCGAGTATTTATAGACAGGTACAATAAGATTGTTTTGAGAACTTTTATTATGTCTGAAAGTTGATTTTGCCTTCTTTTCTTTCCTATGTCCATCAAGGTACAAGCCAGGTGGTTCCAAGCAGACAGATTAAAATGAAAGGTGTGATGTTTGGGAGGAACCAGCCGGCGCAAAGATAGGGTCACGGGTGTGTGAGAAGGCCTGAACTGAGAGACGTCAACGAAGGGGAAGGTCACGTATTTGAAGATTGTGAATGACGTCATCGGTGGAAATCCCCCAAACCAGTGAAATGATGTGTGTGTGTGTGTGTGTGTGTGTGTGTGTGTGTGTGTGTGTGTGTGTGTGTGTGTGTGTGTGTGTGTGTGTTAGAGAGAGAGAGAGAGAGAGAGAGAGAGAGAGAGAGAGAGGCTGTTCTTTTGATCCATTATCACTGTAACAATAAATGCTGACTCAAACTTATGCTAAGCCTCAAAATGCTGATGTGGATTGTAGAATAAAATTTAATTGAGAGCAAAATCCTAATTGTGGCGTGTGGCCACAAACAAGAAGGTTTGGGCGCAGTGTCTTATTACTGACACGCCGGTCAATTTTCTCCCAGAGTTCTTTGCGGGAGGTAGGGGGCCAGAGAGGAACCTGAAAGGCGACCCCCCTCGGCTGGGTGACTGAGCTAATTGCACGGGTGGTAAGGGAGATCACTGATCGACTGCCCGCCATACTGTTTCCGTACATTATATGGCGTGTAGAGGGGATATTTGATGTATTCCTTTGTACAGTTTCCGTACATTGTATGGCGTGTGAAGGGGATCTTTGATGCATTCCTTTGTACAGTTTCTGTACATTGTTTGGCGTATGAAGGGGATCTTTGATGCATTCCTTTGTAGTTTCCGTACATTACATAGCGTGTGAATGGGGATCTATGCACTCTTTTGAACAGTTTCCGTATAATATATTGCGTGTGAAGGGGATTTCTATGCATTCTTTTGCACAGTTTCCGTACTTTATATGGCGTGTGAAGGGGATCTTTGAGGTATTCCTCTGTACAGTTTCCGTACATTATATGGCGTGTGAAGGGGATCTTTGAGGTATTCCTCTGTACAGTTTCCGTACATTATATGGCGTGTGAAGGGGATCTTTGATGTATTTCTTTGTACAGTTACTGTATATTATATGGCATGTAAAGAGGATCTCTGATGTATTCCTTTGCACAGTTTCTGTACATTATATGTCGTGTGAAGGGGGTCTTTGAGGCATTGCCTTGTACAGTTTCCATGTATTATATGGCGTGTAAAGGGGATCTTTGATGTATTCCTCCTGTACAGTTTCCATGTACAGTTTCCATGTATATGGCGTGTAAAGGGGATCTTTGATGTATTCCTGTGTACAGTTTCCATGTATTATATGGCGTGTAAAGGGCATCTTTGAGGTATTCCTTTGTACAGTTTCTGTACGTGATATGGGTGGTA
>JADBJO010002266.1:292500-317500 GCA_016801955.1 Conus betulinus
GGGGGGGTGGGGGGGAGGTGCGTGTGTGCGTGCGTGCGTGTGTGTGTGTGTGTGTGTGTGTGTGTGTGTGTGTGTGTGTGTGTGTGTGTGTGTGTGTGTAGGGAGGGGGGAGTGAGGAAGGTGTTGCGTGTATGTGTGTACACTTTTTTTGTTTTTATTTACTCATATATCTTGAAACTCTGAAGACCATGCAGTAAATATACCGTACACTGCTGATCGTACCGATGTTGACAAACTTTTAGTTTTAGTTACACTCAGCTGAGCTAGTTTATAACAATAAGTGATGTGCAGAGCTGCATATGGGATTACAGAGCATAAGTGATGTTAAGTCTGGTAGGACCAAACTCCCTGCTGAGTTCTATAATACAGCATTCCTGGTAAACAGTACATGCAAAATATTTACGGATGATACACACAGACATAGTAATGCTCAGGATTTCCGTTAATGGTTTATATAAGCTGTGGGAGCGGTCAAATACATGATATCTCTATTGTAATGTATCAGAATGTCAATTTCTTCGCAATGGCAAAAAAGAATCCCAAGAAGGAATTACACGTGAAACTGGAAGATACAACAGCACCATTAGATTCGTGTAAAAAACGAGGATCTAGCTTTGACTTGAGGATGTTCTCTATCATTTGACACTCATATTTCACAATGTGATCAATAAAGCAAATCGAGTGCTTGTACTTATGAGCAGAACGTCCTCGTACTATGATTAAACTGCATTTGAAAAACTTTTTACAAAGCACTTATCAGACCCCATGTGGAATACACAACTATTGTATTCCATTCTTACCTGAACAGACATTCTTACTGAAAGGCATTCTTACTGAAAAACATTCTTTCTGAAACGACATTCTTACTGAAAAGACATTCTTATTGAAAAGACATTCTCACTGAAAAGACATTCTTACTGAAAAACATTCTTTCTGAAACGACATTCTTACTGAAAAGACATTCTTACTGAAAAGACATTCTTTCTGAAACGACATTCTTACTGAAAAGACATTCTTACTGAAAAGACATTCTTACTGAAAAGGCATTCTTACTGAAAAGACATTCTTACTGAAAAGACATTCTTACTGAAAAGGCAATCTATAGCCACTGAAAGGGTTAAAAAATTTAAAAAAAAAAAAAAAGAAAAAGCTACAAGACTGTTGAAACATTGTACAGGATTGAAATATTATTCCTACAAAGTTTAGCGCCTTAACCTTCACCCATCAAAAGGCATAAACACACACACACACGCACGCACGCACGCACGCACGCACGCACGCACGCACGCACACACACACACACACACACACACACACACACACACACACACACACACACACACACACACCACCACATACCACGAGGACGACGTCGACGACGACGACGACGACGACGATGACAACGACGACGACAATAACAATTTTAACAACAAACCGAACTCAGCTCAGCTCATTTGAACTCAGCTCTGCAGGCAAATGCTCAATTTGTTTGAGATTTTAATGCCATCAAAATGTTTTGGACAGTAATACAAACTGCAATAAGTTTTTGTTCGTTTGTTTGTTTGTTTTTAAATTTTTTATGTGATTATAAACACAAATTACGATGCGCAAGCACAGCTAAATGAACAGATATGAAAATATTGAGAGGTTGCAAAGCCCAGCAGTACTACCAAAGAGACGTCAATTGAATTTTTCTTGTACTACTATGACTTCTACTCCAATTATTTGTGCCTATTCTGTATTTTCTGGACAGCAGACTGTGCTTCCGCTGATTCTGCCTGGGGAGGTAACTCTACCTAAACCTGAAGCTAACTGAGCGCACATGGCCTCCATTTGTTCTTAGAATTCGTGAAGGCCTTTAACACGCGACAGATTTCAACATCCAGAGAGCAAAATGCAGCACGACGATGTAAGTAGTTTAATGTTATTTTGGTTAACGTTTTGTTTTTGCTTTAGAGCAAAGCTTGAAACCTCCATTTTACTCTCAAAACGGGTTCCTCTCGGAGAGATCGAACAAACCATTAAATTTATTCTCCCACTGCCATAGGCTCCGTATCTATGTCAAAACCACACTAACCTAACTTCCCTAAAGAGTTTGAAAAAAGAAATAAATAAATGAATAAAAAAAGAGCTTCCTCTGTCTAATCTAGTAAATTGAAAATAGTTGGAATGAGTCAGCATATTTGTTAAAAATGGCATCATTTAACATTCAAGTGTTTTCTCATCAGTTGACTCTGTGTTACGGAGAGAACATCACAGAGAAAATTATACATTAGAACTACGCCAGTGACTTCAAAATAAGAGGGCCCTAAACGTTATGTTTTGCCAGTCTTTGTGCCACAGTAGATACATTGACTGTCTACACTTTTTAGGTACCTTTTGTGGAGATTGGACCGGTGAGAATAGTTTGGAATATATATAGTTTCAAAGTGAGTTGACTGCAGGCAGAAATTAAAAGAAAAGAAACTGAAATTAGTTTAAAAAAAAAAAGTACTACTATTCTGCCTTATGAAAGAGAAACAGATTACAATAGAAAATATTATGTGAGGTTGGAATGCGTCATATCTTAACTGGTAATTTGTTTGTCTCTCTTGTGAAGCAGAATAACAATTTTCCTTTTGATTTTATTATCATTTCTGAGTCTTCCCCATTTCCAATTCATTTTGCTCCGACTGTTTCATAATGTATGTGATTGATGGTGGTTTCAGTGAACGGGGGAATGAATGAAAAAAAACCGTAGTTCCATTTGCAGGATTTACTTTATCACTGGCTGCATCATTTTTTTTATAGAATCAATTACTGTTTTAAAATTGATTCAGTGAGAAAATGTTGCATTGTATTGTTATTTGTCGGTGATTATTTTCTGATCATCATAGGCCTTATACTACAGTAAACAAGAAAAGCCAGCAGTATGTGTATACTTGAAGTGTGTGTGTGTGTGTGTGTGTGTTTTCAAGGTGTGTGAGGAGAGTGGAGGGGATGGGGAGTCAGATTTATTAGATGCGAGATGTGGCACCCAGAAAATGCAGATGACCATTGAATTTTAACCCATTTTTTTCCTATTTCCATTTTTTTTTCCTGTGACCATTGATTTTTTGTGAAAGAATCTTGATCCTTCCTTCGAATTTGAATAATTACTTGTTTTGACACCAACAGACTGGACATGTGCTGTCAACGATGTGACCATATTCTTTGAGGCTAGAGTCCGACGACATCATGTACCACAGCTGCTTTATTGATGCTAATATGACAGTTACTGGGGAGTAGTGAAAATCAGAATAACTTGCATTGATTTGAAAGAGTGTCAGGTGAAGAGACTGAGTGAACTTACAAGTTACAATGTTTTGTGATCACCTTTCTGCATTTTATGATTTTTCAGGTCATATGGAGCATCATCAACGGGAGCTTTTGTTCTTTTATGACAAAGTAAGTATGCAGATCATTTGCTATTGTGATGATTCTTTGAACAGACCCATTACAGATAGGGGTGCTGTGTGTGGGACAGATACTCTATTGTGATGATTCTTTGAACAGACCCATTACAGATGGTCAGGGGGTGCTGTGAGTGGGACAGATACTCTATTGTGATGATTCTTTGAACAGACCCATTACAGATGGTCAGGGGTGCTGTGAGTGGGACAGATACTCTATTGTGATGATTCTTTGAACAGACCCATTACAGATAGGGGTGCTGTGTGTGGGACAGATACTCTATTGTGATGATTCTTTGAACAGACCCATTACAGATGGTCAGGGTGCTGTGAGTGAGTGGGACAGATACTTGAGCTGTTGTGGATCTCCATGACCCTCTGCCTTTACTTTAGTCCTGCACAACAAGGAAGAGGCGTAACCTGTTCAGTCCTTGATGTTGCCCATCCAGGACTTCTTCAGATTGCCTCAGGGACAACTGTCCTCCACTTTGCTCTGCAGGATGGTTTGGGACAGGGAGGCATGGCAAGATGCATGCCTCTACAGGGCAAGTTTTGAATGGCGTCTGATATAACCGACTGTGTGAGGAGAGGACTTGTCTGTGTGCCACTGCCAGCATTGTTTCAACAGGCTGCCTGATTTAATGATTTATCTCAGATCAACTTTACGTGTTCTACTATTTCGATTACGGAAAGGTGTCTTTCAGTTTCCCCATGTCCTGAGTTGAAAGTTCTGAGTTACGATTCATTTCCTGTTCATGGAAACTGGGTGTTAGAGACAGTTTCCTGCTGAAGCTAATTGTGTGAGCAGTACAGGATTTTAGCATTTCTACTTAGTTTGTTCTATAGTCTTAGTTTAATGTAAACATGTTGATTTTTGTCATCTGAAATGGCAATATACAAACTTTTGAATACAATATACCATCAGAGGTATCATTATTATTTTTTTTTTTTTTTACTGTTTTGAATAGTTATATAATGTCTATCCTTGGCTAGAGACCAAGCTCTAAATGCTTAACAAACCACACTCGTTTATACAATGGGCTGCCTACCTGGGTAGTGCCGCCTGAAGAGCTGCCAGCTGGTGCTTCATTCAGTCGTTTCCCATGTCATCCAGTCAGTATCATTCAATATCGTTCACTCAGTTTCCTTACTATCTTCATTCTTTCCATTTCTCACACAGGGTGCATGCTATGCGTAACGTGTCATCCATACCAACAGCCAAACTGGCCTTCTCTTCCGAAAGTTGGTGATGGGATTTTATGTGTGTGTAAGATTTTATGTATGCGTTCACACATGGAACCTTGGTTTATAAATACTGTTACAGTCTCATTCAAACGACAGTATTGGAAATGGAGTCAGAATTAATGTTAACTCCGAGGGAAAAATCCCCTTATACTGATGCGGCCCGATGGAGATTCAAACGCAGGATCACCATGATTACAAGTCTGCGCTCTACCACTGAGCTATTCCAGCCCCCTGTGTATATCTGTAATCTGTTCGACAATGCTCATGTGTAGAAACAGTCTGTTTGATTCATGTTCTTGTCTTAAAATAGCCCGTTTGATGAATTCATGTTCTTGTCTTAAAACAGCCCATTTGATGAATTCATGTTCTTGTCTTAAAACAGCATGTTTGATGAATTCATGTTCTTGGCTTGAAATAGCTTGTTTGATGAATTCAGGGAAGAAACCTCTGCTTGTTTATCAGTCTGTCAGAATAGCAGCAAAAAATAGAATATGATACAAAATAATTGTGCAGAATGTCTATGGAGAGAATGAGCAGACTTTGTTAATTTGTATAAAAAGTCTTCAGGAAGCATCATGCACACACACACACACACACGCACGCACACATGTACATACGAACATGCACACACACACCACAACAAGACAAAATACCACATCTGTTTCAGTCAGCTCCACACGGGCCTAAGATTATAAACGTAGTGCCATGGTGCAAGTGTGTGCTTTGATTGAGTTCTCTTAGGGGGAGAAAATGACTGGCAAGGTGATGTTGTAGACCTTGGGATCCAAAAAGGCCATCCCACAATAACAGAATAAACCTTTTCTTCTGACAGAGACCCAGTACATATGTGTGGAAAAAAAAAGATAGAATATGTTTGACTCTGTGAGAAAACGAAAAATAATGAAAACAGAACTTTACAAAGGTCTTAATACTTTCTACTCTGTCTGGCAAAAACAAAAAACGTGTTGAAAATTTTTTTCAAGGCAGATTTTAACTTTTCACTAACCCAAGCTGGTGCCATTGTAGCTGTGAAGAGCTTTTTGTGCGGGAAGTACCCAAGTAATCACATCATGTTGGTGTAAGGATCAAGATGTGTTCCTGCTTTCCTTTCACTACAAAGTCGTAGACTTCCTCATGATGTATCGTAGGGACTGTACTAGTTAAGTGGAATGTGGCGTAAGCCCTCCTAGTGTCGCTTACATTTCCCAAGATCTTCATCACTGTTGGAAGCCTAAATCTAGACGTAGCTGTCATTCTCTTCATCACTGTTGGTAGCCTGTATCTAGACCTAGCAGTCATTCATGGCAAGTTCCTGAATATTGGCATGTAATTGCAGTGCTTAGCACCTGACTCTGTACATATCTTTTCTTTACTGCCTCCCTCCCTCTGAGTTTGAAATGTTCTCTGTCTCAAAATGGACATCATTGGTGAGTTTCTGTCAAGTTAATTTTTTTATCGCTAAAATGTGGATCATTATCTGTTTATGGAATTATTGCTGTGGATGAAATACAGCAACTTAGTCAAAGTGAGATAACTTGGCTGGTTTCTGCTGCAAGATGTGACTGTGACTGCACCATCAGATTTTGCTGTATGTTTCTGCTGCAAGATGTCACTGTGACTGCACCATCAGATTTTGCTGTATGTTTTTCTGCTGTAAGATGTCACTATGACTGCACACATCAGATTTTGCTGTATGTTTCTGCTGCAAGATGTCACTGTGACTGCACCATCAGATTTTGCTGTATGTTTCTGCTGTAAGATGTGACTGTGACTGCACCATCAGATTTTGCTGTATGTTTCTGCTGTGTAGATGTCACTGTGACTGCACCATCAGATTTTGCTGTATGTTTCTGCTGTAAGATGTGACTGCACCATCAGATTTTGCTGTATTTGTTTCTTTTCTGCTGTGTAAGTGTAAGGTGTGACTGTGACTGCACCATCAGATTTTGCTGTATGTTTCTGCTGTAAGATGTGACTGCACCATCAGATTTTGCTGTATGTTTCTGCTGCAAGATGTGACTGTGACTGCACCATCAGATCCTGCTTGATGTTTCAGAACCAAGTCACAAAAGTTCTGCCGAAATGAATACAACCTGACTGGGGGCTGTGCAACAGGCATTCCTGCCCCTTGGCCAACAGTCAGTATGCCACAGTCAGGGAGGAAAAAGGTGGGTGGCACAAGTCATTTGAAATTTTTTCTTAATCAACAGTCACACACAGTACAAACAAGCACATGATAGGAAGAAATAGCCTCAAAATACTCTTCCTTGTACTTACCATTCATGCACGGAATATGCATTAAATGTGCTAGATTTGAAACGAGAGAGCAAACAGCCTTTTGCATTCATCATCTGTGCCAGACCAGAGGTAGGGCACAAGGTAGAAAGAGTTAATTGGGGAGAGCCATCTGATGTTGTAAAGTCATGAAGCCACAGTGTACAGGGATGAATAATGTCACAGAAAGAAAGAAGAAATCTCTTTGTATGTGTGTATGTCATTTGGTCTGTGCACCTAAAACTGGCAAACCTTTCAGACCTGGGGAATTCAGTGAATATTCGTTACTGTCTTCACCCAGACTTCAATAGTACTGAGCAATTCCAGGTTATCTGTATTTTTTGCATTAAAATTATCAGAAAAGTAAAGCCACTGCAGCTAGCAAACACCATTACTGGCGATATCCATGATAAAAAATCAAAAGCAGAATTGAAAGAGCTGCTTCTAAAGAATCGTAGATAAAAACAGATCCTTTGTGGAAAAAAAAGGAAAGTAGTTCTACTGAAAGAACTAATACAGTACATTGCTATCAAAACTGTCATTCTAGCCATAAAGCTCTTTGGTTGAGTGAATAGAATGTGCAGATGATATGCCAGAAGTTCCTGTTTTTAATCCCAGGAGAATATTTTTGTTTGTTTCTCTGTCAGAAATGGTAGGAAAAAGTGAGCGCAAATTATCTTTGCTTTCTATGCAGATTTATTCATGGAACAGCTTGTAAATGAATAAAATAGGAGAGCTGGAATTTGAAGCTGATGGACAAGACTTTGCAGATATCTTATCAATTCCTGAACTTTAATTAATCAATGGCAAGGCATTGACAAAATTTTCAATCATAATTTGATGCAGATGCGAAATTTTGATGTAAGCTTAAGATCCGAGTCAATTTCAGAATTGCCTACATGAGAAAGTAAATGCTCATGATATGCAGACCTTTTTCTGATTTTAGAGGGGTGAGCCATGCATCTGTGAACACATTTGTTAACAGGTCTGCAGGATTCATGTAGAAGAGTTGAGTCTGTGACTTGAGCATTTAATGTCAAATGTGTTCACCTTACCAGCATACTTTACTGCTACAAACTTTTGAATGCTTCCTATCACCATTTATGAACAGCATTTTTTTTGCATAAATTTTGTGATTGAACAACTAATTTTTGCTCTTCTGTCCAGGGCAAAACCAAGCTGTGTTAGAGAGAGAGACTGGAGAAAACCTATACCTGCAAAAATGATGTTATTTAACGTACCTGTACCATCCATGAGCATGACGTTAGTGTATGTGTGTTTTTCAAACAGGAATCTGTTACCTGTATTTGAAAACGGTGGAGAGAGCGGCCTTTCCACGCCGGCTCTGGGAGAAGGTCAAACTGTCGAGAAACCTGACAAAGGCCATGGACCAGATCAACGAAAAATTGATCTACTGGCCAAAGTAAGCCAAGGGTGGAGTAGGGAAAATTTCTGCTTTACCGCGGCACCATACCATCACCCTTTTCCTTCATGGTTCTTTTTGTCTGTCCCTCCCTCTCTTTCCACCTCCACACCCTCCCCTGTCCTCTGCCCCTTCCATTTTAAGCCATGTCTGTGGAGATGAAATGATCTTGATACAGACAACAGGCTTCTCATGGTGGTCTGGTTGGTTGGTTTCCAGTTTGAGATCCCTGAGCATAGCTTTTTTTTTGCATGTGTAAGATAGGTCTTTGAGAAGTTCTCTTTCTCTAAAAAAAAGAAAAAGAAATTGAAAAAAAAAAAACGAAAAAGAGGAACCAAAAAAGTCACGTAGAGTTGCATCTAAAAGACATGAGCCCAGATGTCACTGTCACATCAAGGTCTGTGGAATAAGATTCTAAAAGGCTGACTACCAATAATCGATCTCATTAGCCCCAAATTATGGTACTCTATCAGAGCATGTTGGCCAGAAATTACAGTATAGACTACCAATAATCGATCTCATTAGCCCCAAATTATGGTACTCTATCAGAGCATGTTGGCCAGAAATTACAGTATAGTACCAGACCACTCTCAAGGCCAAAAATTACAGCTCACGTTAGCCCAAAATTATGGTGCTCTGTCGGAGTATGTTGGCCAGAAATTACAGTATAGTACCAGACCACTCTGAAGGCCAGAAATTACAGCTCACATTAGCCCAGAATTATGGTGCTCTATCGGAGAGCATGTTGGCCAGAAATTACAGTATAGTACCAGACCACTCTGAAGGCCAGAAATTACAGCTCACATTAGCCCAGAATTATGGTGCTCTATCGGAGCATGTTGGCCAGAAATTACAGCATAGTACCAGACCACTCTGAAGGCCAAAAATTACAGCTCACAGTAGCCCAAAATTATGGTGTTTATCAGAGCATGTTGGCCAGAAATTACAATATGGTACCAGACCACTCTGAAGGCCAAA
This sequence comes from Conus betulinus, assembly GCA_016801955.1. NCBI lineage: Eukaryota > Metazoa > Mollusca > Gastropoda > Neogastropoda > Conidae > Conus > Conus betulinus. The sequence continues at coordinate 301,852 of JADBJO010002266.1, forward strand.
AATTACAGCTCACATTAGCCCAAAATTATGGTGCTCTATCGGAGCATGTTGGCCAGAAATTACAGTATGGTACCAGACCACTCTGAAGGCCAAAAATAACAGCTCACATTAGCCCAGAATTATGGTGCTCTATCGGAGCATGTTGGCCAGAAATTACAGTATAGTACCAGACCACTCTGAAAGGCCAAAAATTACAGCTCACAGTAGCCCAAAATTATGGTGTTTATCAGAGCATGTTGGCCAGAAATTACAATATGGTACCAGACCACTCTGAAGGCCAAAAAATTACAGCTCACATTAGCCCAAAATTATGGTGCTCTATCGGAGCATGTTGGCCAGAAATTACAGTATGGTACCAGACCACTCTGAAGGCCAAAAATTACAGCTCACATTAGCCCAGAATTTATGGTGCTCTATCAGAGCATGTTGGCCAGAAATTACAGTATAGTACCAGACCACTCTGAAGGCCAAAAATTACAGCTCACATTAGCCCAAAATTATGGTGCTCTATCAGAGCATGTTGGCCAGAAATTACAGTATAGTACCAGACCACTCTGAAGGCCAAAAATTACAGTACTCTGCCTGAGCTCTTAGTGGGCTAAAAATGACAGCACTGCACGAGAGCACCTTGTAGGCCCCAAATTACAGTGCTGTACAAAGCAGTACGCTCTCACAGTGTGTCAGCTGTCGAGGAGTGATGTCCTCATGGCTAAGACCAGTGTCAGACACTGTGCAGGGCTTCTTCTTCACTCTGTGTCCATGTAGGAGTGTGCATGCAGGAACACACTCATACAAGCCCACAGATCACACACACATAGGTCTGTGCACACACATACACTACACACACACATGTACATGTATACATGCATATACACGCACACACACACATACACACTCACACATACACACATGTACTCGCATACATGTTCACACATACACACAGTAAAGCAGTGACTTGTGGGAATAACAAAATACCTGAGGAAAATGAGTATTGGAGTGTTCACTATAGTTGTTGTCGTTTATGATACATGGATGTGACCTCTTTTGCCAGGTTCATCAGAAACAAGTGTAAGCAGCGACTGGTGAGGATAACAAAATACCTCACCAAAAATGAGGAGGCTAACCCTCAAGAGAACGTGAGTATTTCTTCCTCTTTTTATTTTTTGCATTCATTCTTTTGTAATAAATGGGAAGGGGGTGGGGGGGGGGGGGGGGGGGGTGAGGGGGTGTGAAGAACTCTTAACTCATGATTGAGACTAATACTTTTATTTAATTACTTTTGTATTGAAAATTTATGATAAATCAAAAAAGATCAGCAAATTTGGGATTTGGGGACTTTATTTTGTCATGAAATTTTTAATTTGTATTTTGTCTAAATATTATAAAAACTGGAACTCTTGTGTTCATGAAATATATCAGATACACCGTATTCTTTTTGAGATATTATATTCTTAGGTAGTGAAAGACTGAAATGCGCCTGACAATTTAGAAATTTTCTGATTTGGAATACATATGCATACCCCCTCACACACACACTCTCTCACACACACACACACACACACACACACACACACACACAGAGCATCAGGGTTTGCCAAAACTGTGCAGTTATATGTATTATCTTTGTTTCCCAGTGCATGTGACTTGATTTGTTTTATATTTCTTGAGTTGATGTAGAACTTTACAATCAGTTTTTTATGTAACTATGTGGCCTGTTGCCCATTCAGGCCTAATTAGTAATTGAATAAAAATCAGTTACAGTCTGTCTGTCTGTCTGTGGCTGGCTGGCTGGCTGTCTCTCTCTCTCTCTCTCTCTCTCTCTCTCTCTCTCTCTCTCTCTCTCTCTCTCTCTCTCTCTCTCATCCTTCTGCACTCCATTCTTATCGGTTTTCTTGTATTTTCAGGGCCAAGCTTGTGACGGTTCAGAAGAAAAAGTGGAGAGAAGAGAGCTAAGGAGAGAGGTGAGTGTGGGGTATACCACTGGTTTACAGGCAGCGGGTCATCAACAAACACACTCATACACATCCATGAAGTGTTGATCATGACAAACATACGCTCAAGGTTTATCTATCTGTTCCTTGCGAGTTCCAACATTTTCAAACTGAATACCCTTCAAAGATTGCCTTGGAAATCTGATTCTACTTTGTAACTGATGTGCAGCAGAGAAAAAGGTCATTTCCCTACGCTCTCTGAAAGGTCCTTTTTTCTTCCTTTCTTGCTTTGTTTTCTGTGTTTTTGCACAAGCTATGTATTACTCCCAGCATGACTGCCTGGTGACAGTGATTGCTTAATTGTGGAGCCAACATGAGTGAGCTGTCCCTCTGGAGGGTGCCACTACGTCTGTCCAGTTACAGTCCCCATGAGTTTGCTGATACTGGGGCTTCAGCAGAACTACGTTAGGGATATTGACATGGAGAAGACATCAAAACTGAGATCAACATGAAAGCAGGGCTTGAAGAGCCATGATGTTTTTATCCTGATTGATGAGGATAAGGGTGATGGAGATGATGCTGTGGATTTCCATTCTGGGTCTAAGACTGCGTGACAGGGCTGTGCTGTACACTTACATTCATAGTATATCCTGGTATCCACCAGGCTGGCAAGATGCAGACACCCTGCCTGTGTGTGCAGGAAATGTGAACATGCTGTCAGAGAGGCACCCATGAAGTGGTTGGAACCCAGCTGTGAGATCCCAGTTTAGCCTATGGCAAATGCAGCTGCTCCAGTCCAGGCAGAAAAGTCCCACAAATAAATGGCTCTGAAGGGAATCGAACCCACACTCTCCCAGCTGGGAGTCCTTGATGCTAACCACTTTGCCATGGCATCTGGTAAAGTTACAACATATGAACGTGTTAGTTTGTGCATGTATGTGTGCGCATGTTTCCTAGCATGAATTTGAACAGATGGAAATGTTCCATGGGCAGAGTCAGAGAGCACCACATCTTGAGCAATGTTTGCAGAGCTGTGCATAGCTGCCAAAAGAAAATGGAACCCATCAATAGTATATGTGGCCGCAGGTTAAACAACTCCTTTACTGATATGGTGATTGTAATTTTGTTACTGATTGTTGACTGAAAATCCTATATGACAATGTGATTTAAAGCTGGATACAGATGTAAACTGAAAATCCTATATGACGATGTGATTTTAAAGCTGGATACAGATGTGAAAACTTATATGACAATGTGATTTCCTAAACTGAAAATCCTATATGACAATGTGATTTTAAAGCTGGATATAGATGAAAACAGCTCTTTTTAATACAGTTATGTTTATGTGTGGGTTTGTAATTCTTATTAATGAATATACGCTGAGGGTATCGTCATGTGATGAGACAATTCTGCTATTGACAGCTTAACATGATGGTAAGTTTTTGTGAACTGTCAATTGGCAGTTGTATTAGTCATATGATGATCAAAGTTAACTGCATTTCAAATGAAGTGTAAACATATTTCATTCATTTTATTTTATTGACATTAACTTCATGTAGACTTTGGACGAGCAAGTGTCTTCATATGATTGTGACTTCAAGTGGACCTCCCATTCTTAAAGCTTATTTCCTGACTAGTGACTTTATGTGGAATGTTGATTTTTGTTTGTTGACGTTGTGACTTTATACACAAAGTGGGATGTGGTTGCTACCTTTGTTACTTGGTGACTTGGTTTGGATGTTTGACATGGAGTGTAATAGACCCTGACTATGGTGTGAAGAGAGTTTTAACATTTCAGGCATGCCGAGTTTGTGAGGACTGAACCCTATGATATACTGACTTTCACAACAGTGATGCCTGAATCCTATGACATACGGACTTCACAACAGTGGTGTCTGAATCCTATAATATATGTACTTCACAACTGTGGTGTCTGGTCATTGTTTGTGTAAGGAAAGAATATGGTGCATACATGTGTGTCCTCAGGCTTCTCTTGATTTATTAGAGTACTAATGCATGAAGGGGATATCCTTCATATGTTGGATCAGAACAGGCATCACTAACATCACTGTAGTGACTTGGCAGCAGTGCAGTGTCTTCTCCGATGGGTTTTCCCTTGAGGACTTGACGTTGATTAACTGCTCCCTGTGGGGGCGGGGCCAGGCTGTGGCTGTGGAGGGAGGGATCAGAATGAGTGGTGTGGGTGCAATGCTACTGAGGTGGCTCAGAAGATGGGACAGCAAAAACAAAAGAAAAAAGAGATTAATGCATAATCTTAACAACTACTTCGCTTGTAAAATCACAGGCAGGCACCTAGGTTATGGCTGGATTGAATGTGTGTTTTGTGTCTGTTCTGTGCCCTCTGGTGATTTATTGGCCTTTGCTTTTTTTTTTTTCAGCAAAAAGCACTGGTTGCCGCCAGTCTGAACCAGGAGATTGAGAAAGAACTGTTGGAACGTCTGAAAAACAAGACTGTAAGTATTGCGAAGGATTTATCCTTTTTTTTTTATCTTGTCATTGTTTGATTACGGTTTTATATCCACACATCTCAGAAATGCTCTACAACATAGGAAGCAGGTGCAGCGGTGGGCATGTCAGTAACATTTTCATCTAGGGAAGTGAAAAAAATTGGTCGGTGATTTCAAGTTTCTCTTCAACCATCCCCCCCCCCCCCCCCCCCCAACCTCCACTAAAGCTTAAGTGGTGGTGTTAAGTTGTAGTCCTTGTGTAAGCAAGTCTTTCAGCTGAGATGGCAAGGCAAGGTCCCATTGTGCAGCCTACTCCTCATGAATATTGCCCTGCTGGTGGCAGAGGCCACGTCAAGGCTGCACACAAGGTGAAGAAAAAAAAAGTCATTCACAAGAAATTCACGTTAAACAGAAAGAAATTCAGAATGTAAAAATTGATGAAAGTAATGTGGGATTCAGTGGGTCTTTTTTTTACAGGGCTGAGGAAGTTCTAACAATGCTGTGTGTGAATTTGGGCGATCGCAGGTAAGGGGAAGATGCTGGTTTCTTTTTTTTCTTTTTTCTTTTTTTTTTAACATGAAGCCCCGCATTCATCAGCGGAAGCCGTCAGGGATTGAAAATGTGTTCTGTGGGGATTCAGTGAACAGCCAAACTGCCTGGGAGTCATCCCACTCCACACACACACCACTTCATCCCCTGGTTCCTGACTGTTCACTCCAGAAGGTTGGGGGCTGTGAATATTACTTGCCAGCCTGACAGTCAGAACCAGGTCACCTGCTGAAACTGGAAGACTCATCTAAACCAGTGTGCTGCATCACCGCATGCTCTTAGCTCATGCTGAAAGCAAATGTTTCGTCTGATAAGTTGAGCATATTTTTTTTATTGTTTACCTTATAAAAAAAGCACTGGTGCATGGAAAAGGATTTTTCTTTTTGTTTGTCCTGTAGTATGGCGACATCTACAACTTTCCCCCAAACCGCCTTTGATAAGGTTGTAGAGGATGAGGAGCTGGAGGAGGAGGAAGAGGAGGCAGAAGAGGAGGAGGGGGAGCAGGAGCTGGAAGAGGAGTTGGAAGAGGAGGTAAGTCACCTTTACATTTTTTTAAGTCGGGTCATGGCGTTGGTCAGTCCAGCCGACCATCAGGATCACACCAGAGCCTTTGTGAAGGTCATGGCGTTGGTCAGGCCAGCCGACCATGGGGATCACACCAGAGCCTTTGTTAAGGTCATGGCGTTGAGCCTTTGTTAAGGTCATGGCGTTGAGCCTTTGTTAAGGTTATGGTGTTTTGAACCTTTGTCAAGGTCATGGTGTTGGGTCAGTCCAGCTGACCATGGGGATCACAGTAGAGCCTTTGTTTTTTCCATTAATTTTTTTTAAGCCACTCTCTTCTGTATTGAATTTTGTGATGGAATCAATGAATGTTTCATTTGAAGTTGTGTACGCAAAAGTATCTGGTGTACATGATGTGTGCACAAGTCATGGTGCGTCTGTGTATTATACATAGAATGGTGTGGTGTATTGATGATGATGTGTGTAAATCGGGAGTGTGTGTGTTATACATAGGATGGTGTAGTGTGTTGATGATGATGTGTGTAAGTCAGGATGTGATTCTGTGTGTTATACATAGGATGTGGTGTGTGTTGATGATGATGTGTGTAAATCAGGGTGTGTGTGTGTGTTATACATAGAATGGTGTGTGTGTGTTGATGATCTGTGTAAATCAGGGTGTGTGTGTGTGTGTTCTACACAGAATGGTCTGGTGTGTTGTGTTGATGGTGATGTGTGTAAGTTAGGTTGTGTGTGCGTGTGTTATACACAGAATGGTCTGGTGTGTTGATAGTGATGTGTGTAAGTTAGGTTGTGTGTGTGTGTGTTGTGTGTGTGTGTGTGTGTGTGTGTGTTATACACAGAATAGTATGGTGTGTTGATGGTGTTCAGTGGTAATCTTTTGCCAAGGCAATGAGAGTGTGTGTTGGAGAGGATGGGAAGTTGCATGTGGATCAGGATGTATATGTGTGGGTTTCTAGAGTTATCCATTGCTTATTATTTGTTTGAAGAGGACACTCAGACATATCCTAAAATATGTGGTGGTTCTGTAGGATTTATTTGTTGTTGATCATGCAACAGGCCCAGCAGCTTATACAGGCCTAACATCACTGACATTGACTGAGGATGTTATGTACATATGCACTTTGTTTTATTGTCATGTTGATGCTGAAATTATTAGTGGGTGTAGGTATATGAATAGATATTGAAGCATAGCTTTATCTGAAAATCATGAGCTGTTGTCAGTGTATTGAAGCAAGTCAGATGAGTTTGTATGAATCCCTGATTTTCTGGTTTGTATCCTGGCTGGACCATTATCACTCCATGACACACTGTTGTGTGAAAGAGTGAACCACACCATTAAAAAAAAAAAAAGGTTTTCATTTATTTATTTTACTTTAAGAAAGTTTCTTTCTAATGAAACTTTGCTGATGTATTTATGTTTGAGTTCTTATAGATCAAAGAGTAAATTGTATATGTTGTACACTATTCCATCTTTCATGCATGAAAACTAGCTGAAGGTTGTGAAACTGCTTAATGTCATAAGTAAAAAATGTTTTGGCAGTCAAAGGTTTGGCTGCGTGATACATGTGACCTATGTGCTCAGTTTGGTTGTGCTGTGCATTTGCTGTGTCCATTTGTGTCGGGCTGACTGGTTGCTGATGTGGCACTGAACTTTCACATGACAGAGTGCTCTTGAAAACTCTTGGACTTTTCCTGAGTTTACCCAGAACTGGCTGGCAAAATGATTTCACAACTAGACCTAAGGGTCTGTGTGTTAAACATGTGGGGTATATGATTCCACAACTAGACCTAAGGGTGTGTGTGTGTAAATGTGTGGGGTAGACGATTCCACAACTAGACCCAATAGTCTGTGTGTGTTAGATGTGTGGGGTATATGATTCCACAACTAGACCTGATGGTCTGTGTGTTAGACATGTGGGGTAGACGATTCCACAACTAGACCCAATAGTCTGTGTGTTAGATGTGTGGGGTAGATGATTCCACAACTAGACCTGATGGTCTGTGTGTTAGATGTGTGGGGTATATGATTCCACAACTAGACCTGATGGTCTGTGTTAGATGAGTGGGATATATGATTCCACAACTAGACCTGATGGTCTGTGTGTTAGATGTGTGGGGTAGATGATTCCACAACTAGACCTGAAGGTCTGTGTGTTAGATGTGTGGGGTAGATGATTCCACAACTAGGCCTGATGGTGTTAGACGTGGGCTGTACGATGATACAATATACATACAATACATACACATCAGGATTCCACTTCTTTATCAACTGTCAGATTTGAATGAAAATGTGAAAATAAGAACCAGCCAAAAAAGATATTTTTGCAGCTAGATGAAAAAAAAAAAAAAAACACAAAAAAGTCAGGGAAGAGTTAAAAAAAAAAAAAAAAAAAAAAAAAAAACAGTGGCAATGCAGTCCACTGACTACTGGTCTTTTTTTTTTTTTTGGGGGGGTTGAGGGGGCGGGGGGGATGCTAGCAGACGACACTAGCCACACAAAATCTCATGTAAACTTCTTCTTGAGAGTGGGAAGTTGCCATTTTTTATACTCAGTTGAAGGCAAAAGTAATATTATTACAGTCTGAGTTTAGGGTCAGCAAGACACAGGGGAAGTGAAGAAGACTGCAAACATCTCTGTGAACAGACGGTCCCAGATGTAGAGTGAAGAGGGATGGTTCCATAATCCTCCATGCTCTGACCAGCGTCAGTTGCATCGTTTGTGACACTTTTTTCTTCAGCAAAGGGAGAGCATGCTGGCCACTCTCCCATAGATCTCAGCCATTTCACAGCCATGAAACTTTTCAGGTTTTAGCCAGAATTCAGGCCTTTGAAAGGTTTCCAGGACTGTTCTTGAGACTTGCATAAATCTGCTGAGAAACTTAAGGATATGTATGAAAGATTAAGATCATCAGATTTATGGTTCACCATCCAACCCATTGTCTGATTCCAGTTCAGTTTGTCAATGTTTTTTTGCCAGCACCTTCACACTTGTTTGTTAGAAAAAAAACCTTTCAAGGCTAAGAAAGGAATTGCGGAGAAGCATTGACAAAACTGTGTGCGTCAATGGCTTGAGCATACCGTTGAACTCACTGTTGTTCGTAAGTGTAGGGAAAAGGCTTCAGCCTCAGTGCACTTCACCCTTTGACCCCTTGAAGCGGTTGTCTCTGTACCTCACCTGCTGGTCCAGTGCCAGCTTCAAGACCTTCTGGACATTTTCAGGCTTTTTCCACTTGCTCTGGTCTCATGTCTGATTTTAACTTTTCGTTTGCGGAAGACCTGGATGTGTGTATATATGTATTTGCATACATACATACATATACATATATGTGTGCGTGTGTGTGTGTGTGAGTGTGTTACAAAAAAATGTAATGAGTATGTGCTATGTATGTTTTAAGCTGTCAAGTGGGAATGAATGATCATATATGAAGGACAGATAATGTGAAATTTTTAAAAAAATGACGTTGGTTTTGTGATTGCACAGGATGAAGAAGATGTGGGCCAGGCAGAATTTGTGGAGGACTTCAACGAAAGTGATGAGGATATGGAGGTAATCTTTTTTTGCTCAATCAGTGTTTGTGGAGAAAATACCAGCATGTTTTTAATGCTGCTTTGTTTGTGTTTCTGTTTTCATTTTTTCTTTCATTTTTTTTCCTTCCCCTTCCCCACCTTCTAACCCCAGCCCTCCTCAAATAAACGTCATTTATCTGTCTCTTCAGCAATGGATGTTTGAGGCTGGCTTGCCATAGAAATTTCAGATTTCCTAGGAAAGAAAAATGAAATATTGGTAGAGGCTGATTATCCTTTTTCATGTTTTTTTTTGCCAGTTCTTTAACAGACTTGTAAACATGTTCAAATACTAGAGATATCCATGGGAGGTAATCAGGTGCCAGTGAAGCGTGTTGGAATGCAGTTGTCTCCCTTAGATTAGTCAGCTGGTGGGGAGGTGAAAAAAGAGGGCGGGCGTAAGATCAGTACATGACTTGCATTACGTGTAGACAGATATATACATACATATGAAACCTTCCACCACGAAATGAGTCATTTGTCATGCCACGGTGTTTGCAGCTAGCAGCCAGATCATTTCAGATCATACATACATATGAAACCTTCCACCACGAAATGAGTCAGTTTGTCATGCCACAGTGTTTGCAGCTAGCAGCCAGATCATTTCAGATCATGTGAAACGTTGTTTTCAGGACAGCCAGATGTCCAGTGAGGCCGACGACAGCTCATCTTCAGAGGAAGCCAGAACCGAGTGGCAAGGGCAAAGGCAAGGCCAAGGGGCAAGGCCAAAGCCAGGGCCCAGGGCCAGGAAGCGCCCCACCTCAAAGTGGCGTACGAACTGGAGAATGTGGACCCACCCCTGGCCACCACATCCAAGTTGAAGATCCACAAACACGTGACCCACTGTGGGCTGAGGACTGGAGTGTGTGGTAGCCATTGACCTGTACCAAGCTGAGGAAGAGGTCTGTGTGAGGCTTCTTCTGTTCCTCTGACACCTTCAGACTTTGACGGGGGGGATCTCCACACTCCTCTTACAGACTTTTGACGTGGGGGGATCCCCCCACTCCTCGTACAGGCCATGGCATAGGGGATTTCTTCCTTCAAGCGACAGGTGCCAGCTAGTGTGATGTGATTTTTTTTTTTTTTTTGAGAAGAGAAGAAAAGGGGGTGTATGTTGGGTGGAAGGGTACGAGGGGGGGGGAGATAGTGAGGAAGGAAGAGAGGATGATGTGAATGGAAGTGAGTGACTTGACAAAACATTTGTCGTTTTTTTTTTTACAGGGAGAGGGACTGGTAGTGTAGTTCTCCTGGGAAGCCTAGTGCTTCCACATCGAAAGTCGTGATGTTAGGGGATGTGGCATCTACAGAAAACATACATGGTAAATGTATTATTTTCCTATGTACATTCACACGGATTATGGAAAGAAGTTGTGGATAAGGGGGAGTGTGTATGTATGATCTGTGTATGTATTTGTATGTATGTGTCCCATCCATGATGTTTGTGTGTGTGTGTGTATGTGTGTGTGTGTTTGTGTATATGTGTGTGTGTGTGTATGCACCCAAGTGTGTGTGAAAATATATTTCACACAGAGAATTGTTGATTGTCTTTAATTTAAAAAAAAAAAAGTGGCATTGTTAATTTTAGAACATGGTGGGCTGTTTTCCTGAAGAGTTACCCGTTATGTATTCTGTCTGCCATGAAAAAGGCTTCTTGTTGTGGTGATGATCATTATGTGTGCATGTTGGATGAGAATGTGTGGAAATAAAACTGTATGAATAACATCTCTTTTGTTTCCTTTCTGTCTGTGTAATTGGTTATACAATGAGATTTGTATCAATTGACAAACATTTGCAGCATTCCTTTTTATCTTTTATCCATCTCATACTCTCCCTCCCTCTTCCCTCTGTGAGTGGTTATTAAGTGGGACACAGTATCTGACTTAACAAGGATTCCCATATTTCTTGCTAGCGCCTTTGTTCTCCTTTTCTGTTGAATGGCTAGAACTCTGTGACTTATCATTGGTGAGGTTTTGTTGGATGTGACCATTTTAAATCCCACCACAAACTGGCCACCTGCTATGATCAAGGATAGTCTGTTTTCCATCCATGAGGCATGGCGGTGGGCAGACTAGTGCATGCACTCCATACATCTGCTGAAACAGTAAGGTGGCGCTGGATAGGAGTTATGGTGAAATACATGAGTAAATGATGAAGGAAGGAATCAGAAAAAGCCGCTTATGTCGAGACAGTGATTTGGAGCAGGATGGGGTGGTAGACCACCTTCTGCCTTCCCCATGTTATTAGAAGCCAAAGAAACATGGAATAATTAAGAGAGGGGGAAAAAAAAAAGGACACATGGAGAAAAATTCTTTTAACTTTCGATGTATTTGTGTGCTCCTGAATAGATAGTGTTTTGGACGAGACATATCAGGAGTAATATCTTGGCTTGGGTTCCATCTGATTGCACTATGCTGCTGCTTTGGATGACATATCAGGAGTAATATCTTGGCTTAGGTTCCATCTGATTGCACTATTTTGCTGCTTTGGATGAAAAAAATATGGACAAAATGTGATGGTGCATTTCCCCCCCTCTTCCCCATCTCCCTTGCCTTTAAAAAGAATTTGGAAAAGCCCCCCCCCCCACCCCTCACCGCTTGCACATCTAGTCCTTTATAGAAATTTGACAGATAGGCTTGTCTTGTCAGTTTAAAACTGCCCTCAACCTTCCCACCTACACCCTAACCTCACCCACTCATCAGTGCAGCAGTATGCATCATAACAATAATTGTGTGTGTGTGTGTGTGTGTGTGTGTCTGTCTGTCTGTATGTGTGTGTGTGTGTGAAAGTTGTGTGTGTTGTGTGCATGTGTGTTCATGGCTGTATACGCAAGTGCGCTTGAACGTGTGTGCTTGTGCAGATTTATGTACAGGCATTCTTGCATGCTAACAAATCAAAGTATAAGAACAGTATTAATGTGGACATATCTGTGTAGACTGGCCGTTTATCAATGTTCAGAAGAAAAAGGAAAAAAAAAAAGGCAAGACAAGTAAGTAATGTTGCTTGTAGCCCAGCCGAACGCAAAGGGCCATATCAGGCCTGTCACTGCGTCCAAAAAAGATAAACAAACACACAATCTTACACAAATCTGTAAACAAATACAAAGAAACAAGAATTTGTAGACACATGTATGCACATTCTCCAACACCTATAGAAGACCACACACACACTGACACAATCATGCCATGCAACCATTCAGTCACACAACAGTTGTGCACAAGCACTGAGATGCCCATACAAAGAACCTCCCCCCGCCCCCCCCCCCCCCCCCCTCCCCCTCCCGTCCCTCCCCCCATTCCTTTCTCTTCCCACGATATCGTCAGACGAAGCGGATCGATCGTGACCAGGAAGTCGGCAGAGGTAGATCACGGTGGTTCTATGCTGCCATTCCCTGCAGAAATGTTGCGCTGCAATTACAAGCGCCCCATTTCACACCCCGAGTTTTTGGCATTTTCTCTCTATGGTTGAATTTTATGCTAACTGTTAGGACTAACTGCTTTGAGCGTGATGCGTACCAGCAGCATACATAACACTGAAGAATGAAAGAAGAGAAAAAAAAAAAGAAAATGCGACGTCAGTCTTTGAACGCAAATTGTAACGCAGACTACCTCCCTTGCAGATTTCCGAACATCATGAATTAATTCTTAAAGCAGAAGGGGGTAAAAGAGGAGGGGTGGGGGTGGAGACGGCATGGGAAAAGGAGGGGATGGGTGCGGGGGAGTGAAAATACAAAATAACCTAGGTTTATTTTAAGCCTAGTCCAGCTGACTACACCGGACTAATTGAGGGCTGTCACCACCTAAGGAAAAAATACCGTCCTGAAAATCAGTTGCAACAAGAACAATAAACACAACTGTAACATGCGCACAACATGACAAATCTTAAGTAATCCACTCAGGTCATGAAGACAAATGGCAAGGTCCGACACACGTAGGAATAACAGAGATCAAAAGAGTGGCTGACCGTCGCAGAGTAGGTTTCCTGAAGACCCTCCGACACAGATGACGTGAACTTCACTAACTGTGTTGAAATAGAAGAAGAACCTAAGATTGTGATTCAGTATTTTTTTGTATCCTGTATCTTCTGTGCAAACAAGATAAACGTTTGTTTGTGTTTTTTGTACTCCCAGTTCTTATAGAACAGGGAGTACTTTACAATGGGAACGAAGAAATGATGTGTGTGTGTGTGTGTGTGTGTGTGTGTGTGTGTGTGTGTGCATGTGTGTGTGTGTGTGGTCAAAATGTGTTCCACTCGCTCCAGACAGTAGTTTCTACTGGGCCGATCTTTCTGAAAATTTGTAGGTATGTTCATTATGGGTCAAGGATGATGACCGATGTGTTATTTTACCGTTATAGCCGTTGCTAACGGCCATAACGGCCCATAACGGTTTTCCTTCTTTATGGAATATCTCAGAAAGTACTTGGCCAATCTCTGAAAATTTCTAGGTATGTTCATTATGGGTCAAGGATGATGCACGATGTGTTATTTTACCGTTATAGCCGTTACTAAAGGCTATAACGGTTTTTTCCTTCTTTATGGAATATTGTAGAAAGTACTTGTTCGATCTTTCTGAAAATTTGAAGGTATGTTCATTATGGGTCACGGATCATGCCCGATGTGTTATTTACCGTTATAGGCGTTACTAATGGCCATAACGGCACATAACGGTTTTCATCTGTTATTGAATATCTCAGAAAGTACTTGGCCGATCTTTCTGAAAATATGTAGGCATGTTCATTATGGGTCACGGATCATGCCCAATGTATGCCCGATGTGTTATTTTACCGTTATAGACGTTACTAACGGCCATAACGGCCTATAACGGTTTTCTTTCTTTATGGAATATATCAGAAAGTACTTGGCCGATCTTTCTGAAAATTTGTAGGTATGTTCATTATGGGTCACGGATTATGCCCGATGTGTTACTTTTACCGTTATAGCCGTTACTAACGGCCCACAACGGTTTTCCTTCTTTATGGACATCTCAGAAAGTATTTGGCCGATTTTTCTGAAAATTTTTGTAGGCATGTTCATTATGTGTCACGGATGATGCGCGATTGTTACTAACGGCTATAATGGCGCATACCGGTTTTTTTCTTCTTTATAGAATATCTTAGAAAGTACTCGGCCGATCTTTCTGAAAATTTCAAGGCTTGTTCATTATGGGTCACGGATCATGCCCGATGTGTTATTTTACCGTTATAGCCGTTATGAAGGGTTATTGCCGTTATTAACGGCTTTTAACGGTTTTTCTTTTTATGGAATATCTCAGAAAGTACTTGGCCGAACTTTCTGAAAATTGTAGGTATGTTTATTATGGGTCACGGATCATGCCCGATGTGCTATTTTACCATTATAGCCGTTACTATCGGCTATAACGGCCCATAACGGTTTTTCTTCTGTATGGAATATCTCAGAAAGTACTTGGCCGATCTTTCTGAAAATCTTTATGGAAAATCTCAGAAAGTACATGGCCGATCTGTCTGTCTGAAAATGTGTAGGTATGTTCATTATGGGTCACAGATGGTGGCCGATGTTTACCAGAATAGCCGTTACTAACGGCTATAGCGGGCCAAAGCGGTTTTTCCTCTTTATGGAATAATTCATACGTAATCAAGATAAACTGGAAGTACGTTTACATGCTTTGCGTCTTGTTTTTTTTTTTTTCAGTTTGAGTTCCATGACAGTTTACCTGACCAACCAGGGCCTGTTCAGGGCTTTCACCACGTAGAAATAATGCAAATCACACACACACACACACACACACACACACACACATACACACACACACACACACACACACACACGCATGCACGCACATACGCACGCTCGTAAGCATACACACACACACACACACACACACACACACACACACACACACGGAATGAAATTCATATTGTTGTGATAGTTTTCCGTTGGTTTACTGGATCTTTATCACCCTGTTTTTCCTCACCCCTTCAGATCTATCGTCCATCCCGCTCTCGCAGATTCAGTAAGAAAAGTAAAAAAAAAAATCAAAAGCAACAACAACAACAACATAATGTCCCCAAAATCGACTCGTAAGATATTTTGCGAAAGACCAATCCCACTATCAAGCTCCTGTTTTCTGGAACTCTCTACCATCTTCTCTGTGAAACATTCAAACCCTGAACACCTTCAACACTGAAGACTTACCCTTTTTGTCGGGAAAGCTACGGATTAGCTCACCAACTTTGGATCAGAATGAGTCTATATTATAGGGCTTTGGGCTGTATGAAAGTGATGATAATGCTGCTGCTGCTGCTGCTGCTGCTGCTGCTGCTGCTGCTGATGATGATAATTACAATGGTAATGACGATGATGATGTGTAAATGAAGAGACAGACAGACAGACAAAGACAGGACGGAAAGTAAACCTGAAACAGGATAATCATGAAGAAGGGGAGAAAGAAACCCATCCTTGTGCCAATTCAAACAGCATGATACAGTGACTATCGTGTCGTTGACTCAGGCTGCTGTCATACATGCTTCAAATCCAGTTTCGCCTCACACCCACCTCATTCCGCGACAGTCCAGTCTCGTGTCGCCTGACACACGTCACTGAAGAACTAGCGGAAGGCTGGTGATTGATGGACAATCA
>JADBJO010002266.1:322500-327500 GCA_016801955.1 Conus betulinus
AGGTGAAGACAGTACAACTCCAGACACAGCTGATCCAGCCATCAACTTCGTTCAGGTCACCATCAAAGTCACACAACTCACTGGCCACAACGCCACCATCAAGATTGTAACTAATCAATATAAAACCGTGTAAGCGTTTTGAGATCTACCGTGAATTTGAGCCAGTATTTAGGTTCAGCTGATAATTCATCAAAAGAACAACTCCCCACCAATCATTTCCCTTGTTCTGGAGGATTTTCACCAATGAAATCACAGTCTTCAAACATGACCTTCCCCCCAGCATTTCAAGCCTTTGCGCTCACCCGTAACCCTATCCTTGCGCTCAAATATTCCCCATTCCTTTGATTTTTAATCTGTGTGCTTGGAACCACCTGGCTTGTGTATCTTGATGGCCATATGAAAGAAAAGGAGAAGAATCAACTTTCAGACACAATAACAATTTCTCAAAACAGTCTCATTATGCCAGTGTATGAATACTCGACTTCTTACGCAAGGCCTTGACGCATTTGACTTTAGGTGTGCAGCCACTGCATGGAGTAGAAGGCAAGGGAGGTAACAGCGAGGAGAAAGGACACACACACACACACACACACACACACAACCGAACGAGGGCTGGATCGTCGATATGCCAGACGACATAATTTCTTGTCTGCTCGTTTGTCGCGCTGTCACTCGTGTCAGGGTGTGTGTGTGTGTGTGTGGTGTGGTGTGTGTGTGTGGGGGGGGGGGGGGGGGGGGGCGAAAGGAAGGGAAGACAGATGCAGAAAGGACAGGGAGAAGACCGGGACGTGGGGACGGGGGAGGGTGGACGGAGGAGAATGGTGGGATTATTTCCCGATTTATCTCATAAATTATTTCCGACGTGTTTCAGTTTCAGTGTTATCAAGGTGTCACTGCATCCGCATTAGTCTATGACGGGGAGGGGGGGGGGGGGGGGGGGGGGGGGGGGGGGAGCTGAGGGGAGAGGAGGAGACGGTGGGGAGAGGAAGGAGGTTATAGTGAAAATAATGGCGGCGATCATTTCCTGATCTGGGTCTCTTACACCATTTCTATCGGGTTTCAGTTCCAGTTTCAGTTTCATCAAGGAGGTGTCACTGCGTGCGGACTAGTCCATATACGCTCCACCACATCCGCTAATTTCAAGATGAGGTGACTGCAGTGGGAAATTGCAACAAATTTTTAAAGGAGTTTAAAGTGACTCCGTCGTTCAACATGGACAAACACATTACGAGACAAAACACCTGTTATTTGTTTGTCTATGTTAAACGGCAGATTGAAATTCTTTTAAAAATTCACATCTGCTATGTTCGGAGACCACACTGCGCATGATTTAAAGCTGACAGATAAATGACTGAATGACTAGATACGAGAGAATTGAAGAAGGGTCTCGTGGTCAATGTGTAACCTATGCTTAACGCCGTGGAAAGGGAGAAAACCCTTTCACCTCAGCTTACTGTTGTCTCCCCTCACTCTAGAACGTGTTCCGCAGGGGTGGTTCAGACTTCGGAACCTCTCTGAAAGTGATCAGCGGACAAGGGTGTACCCCCCCCCCCCCCCCCCCCCGGCCCCACCTCCCACCGCCGCACCCTCCCCTCCCCTCCACCCACCCATCGAACCCAGAGACCTCACTCCCCATTCCTCTCCTCCTCCCCCCTCCCCCGGTCTGTGCTGGCACTGGTGGTGGCTGCTCTCAGAGCTGCCAGTCTGTTGACTCTCTCCTCACCTCCCTGTCCTCCAGTCGCCCTGAAGAGGCCCCGCCGTCATGACGTTCTACTCCCGCCCTGGCCCCTTCCGGAAGAAGCTATGGTCTCCCGTCAGACGCAAAAGGTGGATGTTTTGGTCTGTCGCGTGTTAAGGTGTGAACAAAACAAGTTTGGGAGATTGTTAAAAAAAACTCTGATTCCTGATCTGAAATAATATCAATTATTTAAACACATATGCACGCACGCACGCACGCACGCACCCCCCCCCCCCCCCCACACACACACACGCGCACGCGCACACACACACACACACACACACACACACACACACACACACACACACACACACACACGCACGCACGCATGCACGCGCACACGCACACACACACAACATTCCAACAACAAACTACCAGAATTGTAATTTTTTCATATGTGCACAAAGTCATGTGAATGACTGTGCCTTCTGTGTAGTGTATTCCCATGTGAAAACGCTCGTGTTAGCAGGTAAGCGTTGCTGCGCTTAAAATACATATTGTCGATATCATACTGCAAACTGATGACATTCGATTTTTTAACTTCATGCTACCTCATCCAAGCAACAGAACACAATGTATAATGTAAATATAAAACACAAATTACTATTCGGCGGAACGAAAGAGGAAAAACCAAATATTAGATGGCGGACTTCTCCTTCTTGGCTCCTAAAAACTTGGAATTCTCTTCCACACGACATCAGGCATTGTGACTCTTTTCCAGTCTTTAAAACGAAACTAAAAACTCATCTTTTTACCGTCTATTTCCGCTGATACTTCAAAAGTCCCGGTCATACACAGATGTCAGTTTGTGTGAGTGCGTGTGTGTGAAGGTGCACGTGAGTAGTGTGTGCGTGTCCGCTTTCCCGTGTGTGCTGTGCATTATCTGCTTCCCCGTGCCTGGGTGTGCGGTTTGGGTGCATGCGTGCGTGTATGTGTATGTGTGTGTGTGTGTGTGTGTGTGTGTGTGTGTGTGTGTGTGTGTGTGTGTCCGTGCGTGTGTGTGTTGTTTGTGTGTGCGTGTGCGTGTGTGTGTGCGTGCGTGCGCGCGTGTGTGTGTGTGTGCGTGCGTGCGTGCGTGTTTTCGTTAGTCCTTGTAAAGCGCTTAGAGCTAATCTAGGATTTGCGCTATAGAAATATTCATTGTTATCATCATTATTATTATTATATTATTATTACTAGCATTTTTTTCTTTTAAATTTGTTTCAATTTCTGCCTGTAGTTTTCTCACTTTGAAACTCATTGTGACACAATACAACCAAATAAAAAAACAATGCAGAAGAAAGAAAAAGAAACACCAGTAGGTGCTGGGGAGGACCCAGAAAAGCACTGTCTTCACCTGCTTTTAGAGCAGTCCTGTACCACCCTTGGAGGCTTGCGCTGTGTGACGATGGGTAACAGGCACGCGCAGGACACTCCATTAAGATATCAAGGGACATAACTGCTCCTGAACAGAGGTAAATCAGACTACAGGATGCAATTCATAATAGCCTTAAAGTAGCATCCCCATGGGTGCACCAGCCCGTGTTTCATGACTGCAGAGCCCACCGGCGAAAAACACCACCCTCCAGCTGTCGAGCACACCCCACAGACCAAACCACCCTTGCCCACGGACAGATGAAGACAGTGCCACTCCCACACACAGCCAAGCTTTCGCCATACAGTCTTATGTCTTATATTACAGTATTTTACAATAGAATACAACAGAGTGCAATACAAACACACAATGCAATATAACACGTCACAATACAATTTTCCACTTTTGGTGGCCATGCTATAAAAACCGTAACGTAACGTAAAAAAAAGAAAAGAAAAGAGAAAACACTACAGGGTCACAGATATAACCGTTTTATCAGTGTCTCATAAGCGTCTCGAAAAACATCATGTCATAATATCTTAAAGAGGCATTTGAAGTAACTCCGCCAGTTATTAAGATAGACAGACGAATTACAAGACAAAAACACGTATCTTGTCAAATTCTGCGAAAGATGGCCATTCCGAATTTAGATAAGTGACTGCGCCGAATTTAACAAGACAAATTATCGCTCGTTCTTCATTTCCGTTGTCCTGAGTGTGGGTTTGTGTTGCCTGAAGAAGACCTAAGAGGTCGAAACGCGTTGCGCTTTGTCCTGTAGTTCATTTGTCCACAGTATTGGTGGCGTTATTTCAACATCTTTTAAAGTTTGTTTCAGTTTCCGCCTGCAGTCAGCTCACTCTGCTGCTATCTAGTTGTATAGCTTTTGCGGCGAATAAGACGCCATACTGTGATGTCTTCAAGCCGCGCCAGGAAGCGTTCCAGGCAGTTCGAGTCGAGTCGTCTCCCTTCTTTTCCTTCTCTCTCGCGCGTTCGTCAAGGGCTCTTCGGGCCCAAATGGCGATGGGATATCATGATCACCGGCATTTAGTCTGGCTCTCTTTTAACTAGCTGCTGGAAAAATACAGGAATCAGGTTACTATACACGCACGAAAGCACACACGCACGCACGCACGCACGCACGCACGCACGCACGCACGCACGCACGCACGCACGCAACGCACACACACACACACACACACACACACACACACAGAGGAGCGTGTACACACGCACGCTCGCACGCATACACACACATACAGACCCACGTGAGCGCACGCACGAAATCACGCATGCACGCACGCACGTATGATCACACACACACCACACACACACACACACACACACACACACACACACACACACACACACACACCACACACACACTTTTATTATGAGATTCAGACCATAGTAGTACCCAATGACCCATCAAGTCCAAACATTTCTCGAAACCCTGGTACTGGTCTGGCATCTAATCTGCCCATCAATCGCCATTCTCTTTGCTACCGCCCACCCCCCTACCCCCCCCCCCCCCCCCCCCCCCCCCCCCCCCCCCCCCCCCCCCCCCCCCACCCGCCACCCACCTCTTCACTTACGTCCTCACATTCGCTCACCCTGGCCCCATGCCCATCTTCCACCAAATTTGAAAAGCATGAAAGTCCAAAGAATTCCAACGCCGCTCTCTCTCTCTCTCTCTCTCTCTCTCCCATTTCACCTCCCGACCCCACACCACCACCCCGCCCACCCTGACTGTTCCCCCCTCCTCCACCGTTCCACCTCCTCCACCATTTCCCCCTCTCTTTCCACCATTTCCTCCTCTCCTCCATTTCCCACACCTCCACCATTTTCCCCTCCTCCACCATTTCCCCCCCTCCTCCACCATTTTTCCCCTCTCCTCCACCATTTCCCCTC
>JADBJO010002267.1:0-15000 GCA_016801955.1 Conus betulinus
CCCCCTCTCTTTTCTTCTCTCTCTCTCTCTCTCTCTGCTCTCCCCTCCTCCTCCGCCTTCCCCTCTTTCTTCCCGGTTTCCCTTTCTCCCTCACCTTCTGTATTCCCCTCTCTGTCTTTGGTCTGTCTGCCCCTCTCTGTCTCTCTTTGCTGTCTGTCTCTGTCTCTCCCTCTCTCCCTGGGGGTGGTGTCCCTCTCTCGCTCTCTCCTCTTCTCTCTCTCTCTCTGTGTCTCTGTCGCTGTCCTCTTCCTCTCCGTATCTGTACTTCACAATAGGTTGTGGAGTGCGCGTCGCGCACGTGGTGGGGTGTGTGTGTGTGTGTGTGTGTAGGATTTTCATTTTGAAAACAAACCCGCCAGTTCCTCAGGGTCATATGACTGTCTTTAGCAAACAATTTCCAAGAAAGAAAGGGAGCTTGGAAGGGAGGGGTGTGGAAAGAGCGTGTGAAGTGTAAACTGTTCACCACCCACTAATCTTCCGTGTACCGACACCCACCTCCCCTCTTTGGAAGTGTAAATGTTAAACACTCCACTATCTCGTGTACAGACACCCCCCATCCCCTCCTTTGCTACATCTTGTCAGAATTCGCATTATCAACCCCATGTGCTTGAAGACTCTCTCTCTCCTCCTCGCATCTCCTCAATCTCCTCTCCTCCTCCTTCTCCTCTCCTTCCTCCGACTCTCTCGCTCTCTATCTCGCTTGTAATCTCTGTTATATTTCTGTTACCAGACTTGGCCTGGTTGTGTGTTTGTACCTGTGGTTATGTACACCAACAGAGAGAGGCTACTTATATTATCGTACCACCCTATGAAAACTGTGGTCACCTTGCCGCCATGAGAGGATTACGGGAATTCCAACGGCTCTCTGTCTGTCTGGCTGTCAGCAAGTCTGTCTGTCTGTGTTGTCCTCTGTCTGTCCGTCCTCTGCTCTCTGGTCTCCTCATCTCTCGTATCTCTCTCTCCTCCCTCTCCGCTCTCTTCTCTCTCTCTCTCTCTCTTTCTGTTCTATGGCGGTTTTTAGTGTCTGCAGATGATGACTTGTCGAACATTCGCTGGGTTTTTTGCTAGTGCCGGGCATTTTTCGTGTTCGAAGTGGTTTGTGGGATGGTCGAAAGCTATTTCAAGCGCAGCTGTTTACAACAAGATTGAGCCACCCACCTGCAACCTCTTTTCTTCTAAACGGCTGGAATATTTTATTCGGGGGGGGGGTGGGGGGGTGGGGGTGGGGGTGGGGGGGGACTAAGGAGGGGGAGCGGGACAGTAAGATGGAGACCTTATTTAAAGCGAACCTTAGCGTCTAAAATGCCCAGTTTGCACGCACGCAAACACACACGGACGTACTCGCGCAGAGGCCTAAACACACGCGCACACGCATGCACATATACGCGCACGCGTGCGCGCGCGCGCGCGCGCTCACCACACACCACGCACACACACACACACACACGTACACACACACATACAAACACACACACACACATACACACCCACATAATCACACACATACACACTCACATACACACACATACACACACACACACACACACACACACGCATACACACACACACACACACACACACACACACACACACACACACACAGAGCGGACGCAGTCATGCATGGGCGATTGTTTCGGAGCAACTTGCTCGTGGTTAAACCAGGAGGCACGTGTTCACACCGCACAGTCAACTTGCATAATCATGTTAATGCAAGTAGTGGGGGAGCAGGTGGGCACGCGTTGTCTCTCGCCACCCCCCACCCCCACCTCCACCGCCTTTTTTCTTTTTGTTCCCCCCCCCCCCCCCCCCCCCGTTTTTCGTCCCACCAGTAAACGTGCCTGTATTTGTATGCACGTGTGGACATTCTCGCGCACTGACGAGATACCGGATTTGACAACATGCGACAGGTGCAGCAATAAACATGTGGGGATGGATGGGGTTGATTGACAAGTGTGATGGAGGGAGGTAAAAGGAGGCGGTGGTAGTGTGAGTTAACAACTAGGGAAAGAGAAGTACGAAGTAAGGAAGGGCTAGATGTGATAGCGATTATAATCCCAAACCTGTCCCTTCACCCCTCCTCGCACCCCTGCCTCCTCCCCCTCCCCGCAGAGCAGATGATTGACGTAGGCTGGTGACACACACACACACACACACACACACACACACACAGAGGCTGTGTGGCTTTGTGGTGTAGCCCGTGACGTCAACAGGCAGAAGATTTCAACAGGAAAATATCGGTGAGCTAAGTCGCAGACGGGACTCGGCGATAATCGTAACTGAAACTGAAACGCCCGCACCGGAAAATCCTCGAGGACCGGAAGTGGAAGTCCGTCACACACAACGCCCGCGGTGACAGAGCCCGCTGTGGCTGTTCAGCGAGTGACACGAGGAGAGAGAGAGAGAGAGAGAGGAGAGCTGAGAGAGGCGAGCCTGCGGGCTCGACTGGAGTCTGGGGCTGTTGTCCTGGTACTGTAGCATGGACGCTTGCTTAGATTGGATTCGTGGGTGTGTGTGTGTGGTGGTTTGGGTCATGTCAGGCAGCACGACAGCGACTTGCAGAGTGCAAAAAAAAACACTTCAGGCCAAAACACTCCCGACAACTAGGTCCCCAAGGCCACGCACGACGCAGGCTCCAGAGTACAAAGATCAAACAAGATCCCCACATTTGATCGCCATTTAATAGTTGAATGTGATCTAGGTGTGTGGCTTGTCCGGATATGGACGACATCTTGAGGGTCTAAGTTGGAGTTCTGTACCGTTGCTACCCACCCCCCCCACCCCCCCCCCCCACTCCCTCCGTCCTCAACGCCCTCCTGCATACACCTTCCCTCACTCTGTCCCCTCCCTCGCCCACCCCCCCCCCCCCCCACCCCCCCCCTCTCTCTCTCTCTCCTCCCAGCCTGCAGCAAGATGTAATTAGCGGTTAAGTTCCTGGATTCGTTCAAAGGGTAATCGATCATACCTCCCCAGTCTTTTGGGTGGTGGTGATGAGCTGTGCGCGCCTCGATCTGTCCTCTGTCATGACGCCTTCCCCCTCTCCGTGGATGTGGCTGCACACGCGCCAAGGCCTTGTTTTAAAAGGAGTCGAGGAATTTATAGACTGGCGCAGTTAGATTGTTTGGAGAATTTCACTGTGTCTGAAAGTTGATTCTCCTCATTTTCTTTCATATGGCTGTCAATTAAGGTACAAGCCAAGGAGTTCCAAGCAGACAGATTTAAAAAAAATCAAAAGGAATGGGACTATTTTGGATGCTTTGAACTGGCGCAAAGATAGGGTCATGGGTGCGTGCAAAGGCCAGAAATGTGACGTCAACTAAGGGGAAGGTCATGTACTTGAAGATTGTGATTTCATCGGTGAAAATCTCCCCCCAAACAAGGGAGAGAATTGGTGGGGAGTTGTTTCTTTTGATCAGTTGTCGGTTTGCATTCATGAAATGCTGGCTCCAGTTTATGGCCGGCCTCAAAACGCTAACGTGGATGATACAGTGTTCTAGTGCAAAATGCAAACTGTGGCGTGTGACCGTGGTCATCGATCCGCTTTGCCCGTAACTTCTTCCAGCCAGGCAGGCATACCTCGACTGGGCCAGCAACCCGGAAGTGGAGGTGGGGGGTGGGTGGGTGGGGAGGAGGTAACATCTGTCTGTCTGTGTCTGTGGTTTTTCCGAAGAATGGATCGGGCGTGGGTTCGGTTCCAGAAATCTGGCACGGCAACTATCGACCTGTGTATTTGTTTGTGCTGTTGACAGCTGGAACTGGTGGGAGCACCTTTCTGTGGGCAGGACATTGGTGCTTATCAGTTTGTGTTTCACGTTTCGGTTCTAAATGTAATGGTTTTAAAAAAAGTGAAGGATTTGAAATTTGAGAGACATCGATTTGCTGTTAAAGAAAACTGTTGTTCAAGCTCTTTCGACCGGTTTATGACTCGGGCAGTTGCCGCTTCCCTTTCGGCGGCAGTGTTCTCACTTGGCAGTGACCCAGTAGGCCTACAATGATCACAGTACAATTCAGTACAATGAACGCAGTACGCGCGGGACCGGTGTAAACAGCCCATTCTCCCCCCCCCCCCCCCTGTTCCCCCCCCCCGCCCACACACACACACACTTCTGGAACTTACCCCCGGGGTAAGCCTGGGCTAGCCTGCTTTTACCCCCCCCAGGATCATTCCAGGACTAGCTGGAACTTACACACCCCCCCCCCCCCCCCTCCCCCTAGTTGGGGCTTGGGGAAGTAGGAGGTCCATCTATTGAAAAGAGTCTAGAACTACACTTTGTCTAAACCCAACTGACTGTATATAGGAAATGGGGGAGAGGGGGTGTAAATATGCAGGCTAACACATTTTTTAAGGGCGGGTGTGCAGTTGGGGAAAGGCAGAGGAAAACCCTGAATAACCCTCTCTTGTTTGAAGGGTGGGGGTGGGGGTGGAGGAAATGGGGATGGAGGAAGATTCCAAATAGTACTAGATTGACCCTTGGGGAGGGGGGGGGGGGGGTGAGTAAATCTAGGCTAGCCCCAAACTTACCCCTGCGGGGGTAAGTTCCAACTAGGGGGCGGGGGGGGGGGGGGGGGGGGGGGGTAAGTTCTAGCTAATCCTAGAATGACCCCGGGGGTAAAAGCAGGCTAGCCCAGACTTACCCCTGGGTAAGTTCCAGAGGGGAGGTAAGAACGGGCTGTTACACCGGCATGTGCCAGAAGGAAAGGGACGTTACTCTTGTCTTCATCTTGTCACTGGTTTCGGGTCGAAATCGAGCGAGAGCCAATAAATGAATCACCTCGGAATGAGCTATGGTGGCGGAGTGAGGTTCAGTTTGTCGACCTTCTGCTGTTCCACGTGATCCAGTGATGGAGAAAAACATTCCACTGGCTTAAACAACCTGGCGCACCAGTGTACGTGACGCGCCATTTCAAAAACCCCACGCGAAAATATTGCGGCAGACTGAAGCCACACGCACCCGCACTAACACACAACACACGCGCGCGCGCGCGCGCCACAACGCTAACACACACACACACACACACACACACACACACACACACACACACACACTAACACTAACACTAACACTAACACACACACACACAACACACACACACACACACACACAATTACGCACAAGTACACACACTCACGGGACACGCGGCACACACACACCACACACACACACACACACACACACACACACACACACACACACACCACACACAAATGGCACGTCCAGGCATCATCCCCGAAGGCAGATTATACCTCTTCCTCATGGCGGGATTAAAAAAAAAACCCAGCCCCTGTCACAAAAATCCCCTCCATGGTGGACCGACCCTAAGGTTGTCTGTCCCCAAAGAACCCGGAAGAAGGATCGAGTGAGGTGGAATTCCTTTCCTCTGGTCAAACGAGCAGAGCGCGTGCAGCAGGCGCGGCTGCAAGCCAGGCTCATACGTGACGATGATGATGATGACGGCATGAAATACGTGGCGGTCTGTTTTTAGCTCGTCCAAAGGGTGCTGATTTTCCCCCGTTATTTTTGGGTCGTTTGTCAGGTAGTCCCATTGTTTCCTTGTTTCTTTCTTCTTCTTCTCTTTTTTTTTTTTTTTTTTTTTTTTGGGGGGGGGGGGGGAGAACTCTCAACGAGATGCTTTCATTGCTCGGCATTGTTTGCGCATGAGACAAATTGGGTATAGGCAGTTGTTCGCTTGAGATTTGCTTTATTTCTGCTGTACTAAAGATTGAAGACTTTCATTTTTCTTTCTGCGTACGCAAGGTGATACTCCTGCGGACACTGCTTGTATAGACAGGCAGTGGAATTTTGTGTGTATGGCCGTTTTTTTTATTCCGCCATTAAGGCAGCCATACTCCATCTTCGGGGAAGGTGCATGCTATGTGTAACGTGTCATCCATACCAAGGTGCATGCTATGTGTAACGGTGTCATCCATACCAACGGCCAAACTGGCCTTCTCTTCCGAAAGTTGGTGATGGGATTGACGTGTGTGCAAGATGTTATGCGTGCGTTCACACACGGAACCACGGTTTATAGTCTCATTCAGACTGTATAGGGAAATGGAGTCAGAACCAATGTTAACTCCGAGGGAAAAATCCCCCAGTACCGAAATTCGAACCCGCGACCCCAGGATCACGGGTCCGGCGCTCTAACCACTGAGCTATTCCGGCCCCCAAATTGATGACTGAAGATTGTTCTTAGTTTGTAATGTGGAGTCGGACTGTCGTGATCAAAGATATGGTGACAGTTTAGGACTTTCTGTGTAGCGAGAAATAGGCATGAGATATTAATTATTTTTGTTTTGGGGGGGTTGTGTTTTATTGCCTTGTAGTCTGAGCTGTCGGGGTCGGATAGGGTGCGAGGGTGGAGGTGGGTGTTTGGGGGAGGAAGAAAAACTGCTTGGTGGTGTGGCAGATGATCGAATCGTATCAGCCGAAGTGACCGTGAAGAAGAGAGGTCACCCCCGCGAGTAGATGTACTTTATAAGAGTACATCCCGGGTGATCCATGGCACAGGCAGAAAAAGAAAAAAAAAAACGTGCGAAAGGGTTTGTGGGTGTGGTGGAGGGGGAGGGACCTGGGGGAGGGAGGGGGGGGGGGGAAGGGGAAGGGGAAACCAAAAATCTAGTAGTTATTCCAAATCCACTTTCTCTCTCTCCCTCTGCTCCTTCACTCCCCTGCCAGCTGTCTCTGTTGCCCTCCTTTCCCTTCCTTTCCTCTCCTTTTGACAGAGACACAGAGGAGAGAGAGAGAGTTAGATGCATATTTCTTGAGTGAGATGCATTTTATGCGAAACCGTCGCATGTCATAGCTGAAAGATAGGCCGCGCGTCATGAAGTCATGCGAGTCCCCGCATGACGAAACCCCGGTGAGTTGGGTAGGTGGTCCGATAACGATCCAGGTTATTCGGATAACTCCTCCAAACCATAGCACACACACACACAGTCCACGCAGGCGAAAGAGACTTGGTGAAAGAGGGTTTGTAGGGTTGGCCTGTCTCCCTTTCCCCACCGCTAGCCAGCATGGCTGCTCACAGTCGCGCATGTCTTGGCGATCATCACATCTGTTCCGATGGCGATGAAAACCGGTGTTCCCGAATGTAGACAGATAAGCACAAGCTGTCTCTCCCCCCCCCCCCCCCCCCCCCCCCCCCCCCCCCCCCCCCCCCCATCCGGTCCTCGTCCTGTGGAAAGGGGGGCTAATGAAGAAAAAATCATTTGGTGAAAAGACGAATCCACTGCTGCCGTTGTAGTTCAGCGCAGACACCAAAGGACTACAGACAATGCAAACGTTTGTAAATCGGAGGAAAGAAAATGAACACGATTGGTTCATCAGCAGTAGCGTATGAAGGATATGGAAATGCGACTACGATTCTATTGCCTGCCACACAATATGGATGGTGTTGAAGGGGCGTGCGCGCGCGCACGTGCACACACACACACAAACACACACACACTCTCTCTCTCTCTCTCTCTCTCTCTCTCTCTCTCTCTCTCTCTCTCTCACACACACACAACACACACACACACACACACTCACTCTCTCTCTCTCCTCTCTCCTCTCTCTCTCTCTCTCTCTCTCTCTCTCTCTCTCTCTCACACACACACACACTCTCTTCACACACACACACAACCACACACACCACACACACCACACATATATATATATATATATATACAGAGAGAGAGAGAGAGAGAGAGATTTTTTTCCCCTCCACGACATATGACCGAAATTGGAGAAGACTTGGGACGAAAAACAGCATAGGGCGGAAGACGTGACCAACGTGTGTCCCTGAGGTGGTAGGCAAACACAGCAAAGAGGGCGTGACGTCACAGCCGTGGAAGAGCGGTTCGTTGTGACGTCAGCCAAGACCCAGCCAAAGACTGGAAAGATTGGCTGGTTAGCAACCGCTGCTGACAGTGACGGAGATGTCCAGGAGAGCAAGGAAAACCAGCATCTGGCACAACTGGATGTTCGGGGTCACCGCCAGCTGCTGAGGGGGGAGGGGTTGGGGTGCGGGGGGGGGGGGGGGGGGGGGGGGGGGGGGGGGCTTTGTGGTAGAGAACTAACTTCCCACTCAGGCATTGCGAGTAGTTAAATGGTAGGCTTAGGCATTGCGAGTAGTTAAATGGTAGGCTTTTTTGTTTGTTTTTGTTTTTTATGTCTGGCGTCTGTGAGATTCGAATCTCACAGACGCCAGACAAACAAACAGACAAACAAACAAAACAAACAAACAAAAAAACTCCCATTTTGGCTGCTCGAGTTAACTTTATGTCGTTCTGGTGGTGTCGTTTTTCAGCTAGGTGTTACTCTTGTGTATTCTAGTTGTGTCGTTTTTCAGCTAGGTGTTACACTTGTGTATTCTTGTTGTGTTGCCTGTCAGCTAGGTGTAACATTTTGTGTTTTTCTTGTTGTGTCGTTTGTCAGCTAGATGTTACAGTTGTGTTTTCTTGTTGTGTCGTTTGTCAGCTGGGTGTTACAGTTGTGTTTTCTTCTTGTGTCGTTTGTCAGCTAGGTTTTACAGCTGTGTATTCATGTTGTATTGTTTGTCGGCTAGGTGTTACAGTTGTGTTTTTCTTGTTGTGTCGTTTGTTGGCTAGGTGTTTACAGTTGTGTTTTTTTGTTGTGTCGTTTGTCAGCTAGGTGTTACAGTTGTGTTTTCTTGTCGTGTCGTTTGTCAGCTAGGTGTTACAGTTGTGTTTTCTTGTTGTGTCGTTTGTCTGCTAGGTGTTACAGTTGTGTTTTTTCTTGTCGTGTCGTTTGTCAGCTAGGTGTTGCAGTTGTGTTTTCTTGTTGTGTCGTTGTAAGCTAGGTGTTACAGTTGTGTATTCTGTGTTTGTCAGCTAGGTGTTACAGTTGTGTATTCTTGTTGTGTCGTTTGTCAGCTAGGTGTTACAGTTGTGTTTTCTTGTGTTTGTCAGCTAGGTGTTTACAGTTGTGTATTCTTGTTGTGTCGTTTATCAGCTAGGTGTTACAGTTGTGTTTTCTTGTAGTGTTGTTTGTCAGCTAGGTGTTACAGTTGTGTTTTTTTGTTGTGTTGTTTGTCAGCTAGGTGTTACAGTTGTGTATTCTTGTGTGTCGTTTGTTGGCTAGGTGTTACAGTTGTGTTTTCTTGTTGTGTCGTTTGTCAGCTAGGTGTTACAGTTGCGTATTCTTGTAGTGTTGTTTGCCAGCTAGGTGTTACAGTTGTGTATTCTTGTTGTGTGTGTTTGTCAGCTAGGTGTTACAGTTGTGTTTTCTTGTAGTGTTGTTTGTCAGCTAGGTGTTACAGTTGTGTTTTTTTGTTGTGTTGTTTGTCAGCTAGGTGTTACAGTTGGGTTTTTGTTGTGTCGTTTGTCAGCTAGGTGTTACAGTTGTGTTGTGTTTTTCTCGTTTCGTTTGTCAGCTAGGTGTTACAGTTGTGTTTTCTTGTCGTGTCGTTTGTTTGCTAGGTGTTACAGTTGTGTTTTCTTGCTGTGCCATTTGTCAGCTAGGTGTTACAGTTGTGTATTCTTTTAGTGTTGTTTGTCGGCTAGGTGTTACAGTTGTGTTTTCTTGTTGTGTCGTTTGTCAGCTAAGGTGTTACAGTTGGATTTCTTGTTCGTGTTGTTTGTCAGCTAGGGTGTTACATTTGTGTGATTTCTTGTCGTGTCGTTTGTCAGCTAAGGTGTTACAGTTTGTTTTTCTTGTTGTCGTTTGTCAGCTAGGTGTTACAGTTGTGTTTTCTTCTTGTGTCGTTTGTCAGCTAGGTGTTACAGTTGTGTTTTCTTGTTGTGTTGCTTGTCAAGGCCCGAAATAAACAGGTGACGTGGAAAGGCAGCAAAGCTGGAAGTGTTTAAACTTTTTTTTTTTTTTTAAATTTCACCCGACCGCAGTGAGCGTTTCTGCTGTTTTCACCACAAATAAAAAAAAAAAAAAAACACAAAAAACGGTGTCCTGTTCCGAAAGAACACGAAGTACACATAATGTAGCTGTGTATAAAATGTTGACGGCGGTTCGTGACATGACGGCTGTACTGCTCACATTGTCAAGGCGGATAGAACTGTAGTAGTGTGGTGAGGGCGTCAATCATCTGGCTTGATTCATCACCTCCTGTTAAGATGGAAGAAGAAGTGATTCAAACACTGTACGGCAAACAGTCACGTAACGATGGATAGCTAGTGTCCGCTGTGAAGTGTTGACTGTCTGGTCGCATGTCATAAATGGGGCCGGAATAGCTCAGTGGTAGAGCGCCGGACTCGTAATCTTGGGGGTGTGCGGGTTCGAATCTCCGCCGGGCCGTTTTGGTACAGGGGGTTTCCCTCGGAGTTAACATTGGTTCTGACTCCATTTCCCATACAGTCCTTTGAATGAGACTATAAACCGAGGTTCCGTGTGTGAACGCGCGCATAACATCTTGCACACACGTAAAATCCCATCACCAACTTTCGGAAGAGAAGGCCAGTTTGGCCGTTGCACACGGATGACACGTTACACACAGCATGCACCTTCCCCGAAGTTGAAATATGGCGGCCTTAATGGCGGGATAAAAAAAAAAAAACCGGTCATACACACACAAAACTCCACTCTCTATACAGGGGGTGTCGGCAGGAGTATCAGCCTACGTACTCAGAAGAGAAGAAGAAGAAGCATGTCACAATACAAGAAAATGCCAGCATTTTATTAAACGTAGCAAAAGGAAAGAAATGAAAAAAGGAAAATAAAAAAAGGAAATATAAAAAGATGATGAGAGAGAGAGAGAGAGAGAGAGAGAGAGAGAGAGAGAGAGAGAGAGAGAGAGAGAGAGAGGACGGCTGTGATTCAAAGTAAAACTATCTGTAACCGTTATCATCGGTCAGCTGTTCTTTTCGCTTTGCTTTTAATGAACAAGGCAAGTGGAGTTTCACACGTAAAACGGCTTTCGATAACAGATTGATTGAAGGGTGATTTTCGACTCCAGAAGTGGATGTAGACGCAGTCTCAAAATCAACGGAGTAGAAAGCACAACAGGAAACGGAAGTGACGACCGAGGGATGAGTCAGTGAGGGCGAAGACTGGAGTATTGGCAGTTTCGTTTTCCGGTAACGTGTATGTGGCAGAGCTGGGGTTGACTGTATGTGGCAGAGCTGGGGTTGAGAGAGAGAGAGAGAGAGAGAGAGAGAGAGAGAACGGTGGTCCTTTTTGCTCAGTTCAGCAAACTTGCAGCTTACGGGCATGCTACTTTTTCACTCGTGGTCATTTTCGCACCTCTCTACCTTCCGTTGTGACTTGGTGACAGATTGCAGTCAAACTGATTGAAAACGTCCAAAAAAGCTGATCTATAATTGGCTAAATGAAACGCACTAGCTGCTGGCGTGTATTTCGACTAGTTCGACCTCGTTATCTGAAAAAAAAAAAAAAAAAGCCTGCTTTCAGTGGGAAGAAATATAGTGGGATTTGGAGGAGGGGATACGTATACTCTGGGATAGTCTGTCAACATAGGAGTGTGAACAGACATTGAGATCGTTAGGATGATGGCTCCACCCCGTTCTCTGTTTTAGCTGATGGCAGACGAGCAAAAGTCTGTAAGGCTCTGTGAAGGGAACTGTGTATTCGTGCCTTTAACATCTGAACAACTAAAGTGAATGCCTTTGTCACACCCTCCACCCTGCCAACCCCTAGCCTCCCGCCCCGTTTCTCTCTCTCTCTCTCTCTCTCTCTCTCTCTCTCTCTCTCTCTCTCTCTCTCTCTCTCGTTTACCGGACCTCATTCATCAGCATGGAAATATAACAAACAAAATGCAAAACATTAAGAAAATATTAAAGGAAAAGGAAAACACACACACACACACACACACACACACACACACACACACACACACACACACACACACACACACACACACACACACACACTTGTATGGGACGAGAGTTGAGGCTGGGTCGGTGTGTCCTCTAAGGGAAAGACTTCGAAGATGTTCTCTAATAGAGTTGTGTTAGAATTTCACCTCCACCCTCTCTCTTACTACTATAACTAGTGATGGAAGGAGCAACTTTCCGGTACTAGTCATCGAAAGATCGAAAGAAATTTTCATTTTTTTTCCTTGGGACTGTTAAAATACTCAATGGTGGCTCAGGGATAAGTTTCCTAAGGCGTGTTCTCTTAAAAGTAGTTGTAGCTCCGAGAGACAGAATTAGAGAGAAGTTTAACATTCAACACTGAATGAACCACAAAGAACTGACACGAGTTAAGTGCATCTTTCACTCATCAATTTTACTTGTTTACAAAATGGTAAATAGTTTTGTTTTAAGTTATTTCACAATAGACATGCCAGTTCATTGAAGCTGATGTTCGGTTTCTCACTGTTTCATCATGAAGTGAG
Organism: Conus betulinus; assembly: GCA_016801955.1. Classification (NCBI taxonomy): domain Eukaryota; kingdom Metazoa; phylum Mollusca; class Gastropoda; order Neogastropoda; family Conidae; genus Conus; species Conus betulinus. The sequence continues at coordinate 12,310 of JADBJO010002267.1, forward strand.
GGAAAGTTCTGGATGAGTTGAGTTGGAGTCCACTTGGAATATCAGCACTTATCTGCTGTCGGAGAGGAAAGTTGAACTCTCTTTTGTGACTGGTGACTGATCCTGCTGTGTAGACCTGCTGGGCTGTGGTGTCTCCTCACTACCAGACTTGCCCAGGGTAGGTAGTGGGTCACTGCCGGACTTGCCCATTGGTGGGCTGCTGGGCTGTGGTGTTTTTACTACCAGACTTGCCCAGGGTAGGTAGGGTCCATTGGTGGGCTGTGGTGTTTTCACTACCAGACTTGCCCAGGGTAGGTAGGGTCCATTGGTGGGCTGTGGTGTTTTACTACCGAACTTGCCCAGGGTAGGTAGGGTCCATTGGCTGGGCTGTGGTGTTTTACTACCGGACTTGCCCAGGGTAGATAGGGTCCCAGGTTTCTTTAACAAAGAGAACCTTGCCTGTAGTTAAGTAGCTGAGATACTGGCTTGTCGCATTCATACACTTGCCCTCTATCTTTCAGAGGATGTGCGAGATCTCAGCCAACAAAGGATTAGACTAGCATAGTATCTCTGCCATGATTATGAATCTCCACTTTTGTCTAGATGTTGAGTGGAGTTTACAAAAGGGTAGGAGACAGTAATATAATGCTAAACAATTTTAGTCATATAACTCGGCAGTTTTTCTTATGAATTAAATTATAGTAACTTGAAATACACTTAGCCCAAGTACACATGTGATGTAGACTTAAGAGTCACACACTACAAAACATTCCAACAATCGCCAGTATTCATAAATCAACTAAGCAGTTTTCACCTAGTACAGACATAGTCTCTTTCTGATCAAAATTATCATTCAGTTATCATCTTAACAGGTAGAACTGCATACTGCAAAAGTCAGATTGATTACACACAAGAATGGTGGTCAGATTGTGATAGCTTTTACCACCTGGTGGCAGACAAACTATTACAACAGAATACTCATTCATTATCTTGATACCTGTCACCAAGTATTAGCACAGTTACACTGTCAAACCACATGGCATACATACAATCAGTGCATAGATTCAAAATGTAGACACATAGTTTCAACTTACGTTTCTCGGACTTCAGTGATACTTAGACTGGGAGGTCTCCAGAACAGTGTGATCGCCATGCATTGTCTCTGGGTTACCCCTGTTGTCTTTCCTACTGCACTGTTTTGATCTGCAGGTGGTCTTGAGGAATCGGTGAATGGGGCGGCGTGAATGGTTGAGTTTTACGTCCTCATAGCGAAAGTTTTTGCGGATATTTTTTTCTTTCACGGTAGTCTTTGTAGAAATGGGACGGCCAGGCTTTTCCCTTTTTATATGCTAAACTGTCCAGTCCTGGTGATGGTTGAGTTTTACGTCCCCATAGCGAAAGCTTTTAGGGATATGTTTTTCTTTCACGGTAGTCTTTGTAGAAATGGGACGGCCAGGCTTTTCCCTTTTTATATGCTGAACTGTCCAGTCTTGGTGAATGGTTGAGTTTTACGTCCTCATAGCGAAAGCTTTTAGGGACATCTGTCCTGTCTGGTTTCTGTTCCTTTCTGACTGGATGCACTCAAGACAATGGAGACGGAGGGAGGGGAGGGGGGTCTGTCATCCCCCCACCCTTACAAAGCAAGCCGCGAACGTGTGAAGCTACGCCTGTGGGGTAGTGCCTAAATTAACGCATGCTAAGTGACACAGCGTGGTTTAACACAACTGCATCACCTTTAGGCTGTGCGCTCCAGGGTCTCGTGTGGGTGGTGAAGGGGGAGGGAGGAGAGGGATAGGGGAGCTGAGGAGGCCTGACCCCCCACCCCCTCCCGCGTCTTTGTGCTACTGGGAGACGAATCTCTACACACTAGGTAGGCGTGTCTTTGTGTTACTGGGAGACGAATCTCTACACACTAGGTAGGCGTGTCTTTGTGTTACTGGGAGACGAATCTCTACATACACTAGGTGTGGCTGGGAGGGAATGGACACATGGGGAAGAGGGAGAGAGAGGCAACCAGCCACAAAGTGACCTAAACGTTTTTGCTGTCTGTCTTAGAGGGGGATGGAGAGAGAAGTGGGAAGAGAGGGGCGACCTTGTTAGGAAGAGACCTAAACTTTTCTCTGTCCCTCGCCACATCATGAGAAAAGTTTTTGGGGGCGGGAGGGGGGGGTGTTTGAGAAGGGAGAAGGGGCATAGATTTGAAAATCTTTACTTTTCTCTGTCCCTCGCAACCGTTGTTTGAGACAGAAGGGACAGAGAGAAGGGGCAGGGGGGGGGCGGGGGGGGGGGGGGGGGGGGGGGGCGTATGTGTTTGTACAGTTTGCACAAGAGGATGGGTGTATGGAACCGATCATAGGATAGAGTTGTCAAGTGACTCATCACAAAATATCTATATATATGTATTAGAATTTCGTCAGCTGAGCGTCACTAACTCATTAGTAGAGTAATCTGAAATTTAAAAAAAGAGCTGAGCAGAGTATTTACAATGAAGAGGAAAGAAAGGCGCGGCTTTTGTGGTTTGATTAATGAAGTGGTAAACCCAGGAACTAGAGAGGGACGGACATAGAGTGGACGATGTCGTGACTGGTCCATTGCATCTGCAGCTAACGGTGTGTTTTATTTTGGGAGTGGGTGTGGCATGGACACTGACGATGGTAGGGCTGCATAGGTGTGTGTGTGTGTGTGTGTGTGTGTGTGTGTGTGTGTGTGAGA
>JADBJO010002267.1:32500-35000 GCA_016801955.1 Conus betulinus
TGCTCATTTAAGATCTGTTCTATACAGGTTGATTATTTGTGCTGTTTAGTGGTATGGATACTGGCTTTACTGGTCACATCTGTATCCACATGCTATAGTGTGTGTGTGTGTGCTGTGTGTGTGTTGTGGGTGTGTGTGTGAGAGAGAGAGAGAGAAAGAGAGAGAGAAAGAGAGCGAGTATGTGTGTGTGTGTGTGTGTGTGTGTGTATGTGTGTGCGTGTTCTGATGCATAGTGGGTGATATACTTTCTTTCATTCTTTGTGTGTGTGTGTGTGTGTGTGTGCGTGTGTGTGAGGTAAATGGAGATAAATGGAGTACCATATTTGGATAGTCCAAATTTATGGATTTTTCTTAAAGAGGGAGGAAGGGTCTTAAAGAGGGAGGAAGGGTCTTAAAGAGGGAGGAGGGTCTTAAAGAGGGAGGGTGAGGGTCTTAAAGAGGGAGGGAGGGTCATTGTAAAGAGACAACGGTGAGGGTCTGATCTTTGGGTTAAAGGATCTATAAAGAGGGAGGCAGAGGGGGATGAATCGCTGTCTCACTTCAGTGCGTGCTGTGCGTAAGATTTTTCCAGTGATCTCAGTCCCAGATAGGATAGGTAACAGTGTGGATAGATCATTTGTGTCAGTGGATCAGTGTAGAGCTGATAGCACTGGATAGATCTTTGTGTTGGTGGATTAGTATAGCTGGATAGCGGTCTGGAGAGCTCTGTTTTGAGGGTGGTTCACTGGAGATGACTATCAGAATGCAGACTGATCTTTGTGTTGTCAGAGCAGTGTAGGTGGACAGTTACATGTGGATAGACTTCCAGTCTTTGGGAGTGTGCTTGGTGGATAATGGTTTGGCTGATACAACTCTCTGTGGGCGTGCATATTGTGTGGATAGATTTTTGTGTTTTGAACTGAAGAACTGCAGCAGTATTTTTGTAGGTCTGATATCAGTAGCTTGGACTGTGTAGCTCTGTCCCACACTGCACCACATCAGACTACACGTTCAGAAGTCCAGACAACAGCGCCAGCCTTTCCTAGTTCTGCACAGGAAGACAGCCGCACTGCACAAGACAGCACACGAGACATGACAACATCAGGTGATGAATGCTGAACTGGACATCACTGCATGACGCTAGTCTGTACAGCGGCTACAAGACTGCACACCTAGTCTGTGGGAGACCCCACCATCGCAGTACAGCGCTGACTGGACAGAACAGTTGACTCATCAGGTGAAGCATGTGATGATGATGACTGTCACACAGGTACTGCTGAACAACTCCCATGGACTCCGATCTGCACGAGATCCTCAAGTACCAGGTGCTGAACGATGACCAGCTCAGTTCCTGCTGTACCAGATCCTGAGAGTTCTGAAGGTGAGGTGGAGCTTCCTGTGTGTGTGGAATGGTTTGCACATGGCACGTGACTTGGTGTGCAGTGATGTGATTCATGATGTGTGTGTTGGTAAGCTTGCATGTGAGTGTAAGCGGGGGGGGGGGGGGGGGGGGGGGGGGGGGGGGGGGGGGGGGGGCATCAGGTTTATGATAGGTATGTGGGGCTTGCTCATTTAAGATCATTGTGTTCTATACAGGTTGATTAGTTGTGCTGTTTAGTGGTATGGATACTGGCTTTACTGGTCACGTCTGTATCCACATGCTATAGTGTGTGTGTGTGTGCATTGTGTGTGTGTGTGCTGTGTGTGTGTGTGTCCTGAGAGAGAGAAAAGAGAGAGCTGAAAGAGAGCGACTGTGTGTTGTGTGTGTGTGTGTGTGTATGTGTGTGCGTGTTCTAATGCATAGTGGGTGATATACTTTCTTTCATTCTTTGTGTGTATGCGTGTGCGTGAGATAAATGGAGATAAATGGAGTACCATATTTGGATAGTCCAACATTTATTGGATTGAGATGAAAGAGGGAGGAAGGGTCTTAAAGAGGGAGGAAGGGTGCTAAAGAGGGAGGAAGGGGAAGTTGGCTGTCCCACACTTGTGTGCTCCCTCTCACTTTCACCAATGATCTCAACTCCCACACTGCTGATTGTGCTTGGCTGACACAGTTCACAGCTGAACAATACCCCACTGCTCATTGTGCTTGGCTGACACAGTTCACAGCTCTGAACAATACCCACACCGCTCATTGTGCTTGGCTGACACAGTTCACAGCGAACAATACCCACACCGCTCATTGTGCTTGCCCTGACACAGCCACACAGTTCACAGCTGAACAATGCCCACACCGCTCATTGTGCTTGGCTGACAGTTCACAGTTCACAGCTGAACAACTCCCACACTGCTCACTGTGCTAGCCCTGACAGTTCACACAGTCACAGCTGAACAACTCCCACACTGCTCACTGTGCTAGCACTGACACAGCCACACAGTCACAGCTGAACAAATCCCACACTGCCCACTGTGCTAGTCCTGACAGTTCACACAGTTCACAGCTGAACAACTCCCACACTGCTCATTGTGCTAGTCCTGACACAGTTCACAGCTGACACTGAACAACTCCCACACTGCT
>JADBJO010002267.1:40000-102500 GCA_016801955.1 Conus betulinus
TGTCTTGTCACTGATTTCTTTCAGGCTCAGAACTACATTCGCCAACTTCCCAGAATTCCTAGGAAAGACTTCAAGAAGTTTTTCCATGGCGCCAACCCTTTGGGTGAGTGTCTGTGCGCGGTGTGTGTGAGTACTTTAGATGTGTTCAGTTGGGTCAGTGTCTCTGCGCAGTGTGTGTGGAGTACTTTAGATGTGTTCAGTTGGGTCAGTGTCTCTACGCAGTGTGTGTGGAGTACTTTAGATGTGTTCAGTTGGGTCAGTGTCTCTGCGCAGTGTGTGCGGAGTACTTTAGATGTGTTCAGTTGGGTCAGTGTCTCTGCGCAGTGTGTGCGGAGTACTTTAGATGTGTTCAGTTGGGTCAGTGTCTCTGCGCAGTGTGTGCGGAGTACTTTAGATGTGTTCAGGGTGAGTGTATGTGCGCAGTGTGTGTGGAGTACTTTAGATGTGTTCAGGGTGAGTGTCTGTGCGCAGTGTGTGTGGAGTACTTTAGATGTGTTCAGGGTGAGTGTCTGTGCACAGTATGTGTGGAGTACTTTAGATGTGTTCAGGGTGAGTGTCTGTGCGCAGTGTGTGTGGAGTGCTTTAGATGTGTTCAGGGTGAGTGTCTGTGCGCAGTGTGTGTGGAGTGCTTTAGATGTGTTCAGTTGGCACCAGTTTCTTGTAACATCAAACAGAAACATTTTCTGTGTGTGTGTGTGCACACATTCATTGATGTTCAAGTGTGTCACATAAAAAAGTACATGTGTAGGCTTAAACATCATCTGTTCATTGGGCGGTGTATCAGAAAAAGCCATTAACAGTTTAGTGTGGATTTGACAGTCTTGTGTTCATGATTTTCCGTCTGAAGTGATGGTGAATTTTCTGAAGGATATCGATCTCTCTCGATTGGTTAGTCAAAACTGTGGCTGGCGATCGACTTTGTTTTCGGTCAGTCTTTCAGTGGGTGACTAGACCTGGGTCTGATTCTTAGCCTTTCTCGATTGGTTAGTCAGAACTGTGGCTGGCGATCGACTTTGTTTTCGGTCAGTCTTTCAGTGGGTGACTAGACCTGGTCTGATTCTTAGCCTTTCTCCCTCGATTGGTCTGTCAAAACTGTGGCTGGCAATCGACTTTGTTTTCAGTCAGTCTTTCAGTGGGTGACTAGACCTGGGTCTGATTCTTAGCCTTGGCCAGTGACTTTGTACAGCTCTGGTGTTGTCTTGATGGTAGCCCCCTGATGTGGCCTACTTAGCTGCCAGGGTTATCACTCCACGACTGCACAGCACTTGTGTGTGTGTGTGTGTGTGTGTGAGAGAGAGAGAGAGAGGGAGAGAGCCTCTGCATTGTTAACCTGCTGGAGGCTCGATATCGTTTACTGGGTTGCAGTATTCAGCATTCTCCGCCATTCAAAAAAAAAAAATTTTCAGTCCTTCTTAAATGAAGTCCAATATTGCAACTCCCCTTCCCTTTCACCCCCCCCCCCCCCCCCCCCCCCCCCCCCAGTGAATGGAGTGTGGTTCCTTGCATTTTTTTTTTTCCCAAGAGCTGCAGCCATCTGTGTGAGATGGAAATGGTCGGTGTATGCTCACCTTGCAAGCCTGAAGCCACAATATCTGACCCAGTGGATCATGAGGAGAGGTCTGAATGAGATCCTGCCCACAAAGGAAGGAGAGAAGTGCTCACTCACACAGTCACAGGGAGTGTGCCATTGCTGCTGGCTTGCTGGCTGGCTTCCACACCCCATTGTGGCTTTAGTGGATCGATAAGTCTGCATCCAGGGAAACACAAAGGCCTCTTATAATGTGTTCATCTGCTCTTGTTTTTACCTTCTGTCTCATTTTGTCCATCTATTCAAAGAATATTTTCGTCCAGTTTTTATCATTTTTGTATATCTGTCCAGCTTTTCAAAGAATATCTTCATCCAATTTTTATCTTGTTTTTACCTCCTGTCTCATTTTGCCCAGCTATTCAAAGAATATCTTCTGTCCACATTGGCTCATTCCCCATCTTGATTTGCAGCGGTGGATCTTTTGGAGAAGATGCTTGACCTTGACCCTGCCCACCGCATCAATGTGGATGCCGCCATCAGGCACCCTTACCTGGCCGACTACCATGACCCCACTGATGAGCCGACCGCTGAGCCGTTTTGACGATTCCTTTGAGGGATTGTCCCTCGATGTTCAGGGCTGGAGAAGTGAGTTTGGGTGCCCTTGCATGGGAACAGCATGCACCAACGCTGTTACAGGCATTAAACACAGAGACAGGGGACTTTTAATCTAAATCATCATTTACGACTGTTTCCTATGTTTTTCAACTCATGTGGTCACTTCAAAGCCTGGCTGCATAGAGGACAGAAAGGCAGTTCACAAAGAGCTCAGATGGAGCTGGGATTGTCACTGTATAAATGATGTAGTTCAGAGTTTCAAATTCACATTTATCTATGATTCAAGATAAAGATTCCATGTAACCATGTAATTTGGTCTCAAGTAAACACACTTCACTAAAGAGGAATGAGCAATATTAGAGATGTGCCTAAATATATCTACACAATCATTTGTGTTTTCCGCAAACGCTCTTGCCATTCTGAATCACAACTCATGGAAATTTGACACCCATGAATATCCATACATTTTGCTATCAGAAGCCGGCTGGGCTGCAGCAAGATCAATGCACATCATGAAGTTTGAAAAAGTAGGTCGGGTAAACAATGTATGCAGTATGACACAGAGAAATAGTCGAAGGGTTGCAAACATTCAAGTGTCTATTAAGAAAAAAAAAGATTAATGTAAATTCATATTGTGTAGACAGTGCCACCATGTCAAGGAAATCCTTCCAGACGCATTCAGATCTCCAATGATTGAATGCACTGGCAAAGACTGAATTGAAGCAAGAGCTGCGGATGGTTTTAATGCCTTTTTTTTTTTTTAAGCATGCTTGTATTGTTTTAAGGTTCACTGGTGAATGTTCTGAACAAAATAAGCTACCTGTTCAGTTCAGTGCTTTAAATGTAAAGCAAAATGGCTGAATTTTTGTTCTTTGAATACAAAAGCATTTTCAGTTTTACCAGCAGCCTAGACAGCCAAGATTTTCACCGCTTTGGATGGAACCTGGTATAAATAGTATAATGCTCAACTTTGCTGTAATGTGATGTCAGAATCTAACAAAAAGAAATCCAGTTTCGTAGTGCTGTAAGAGCTGTTAGGGTAAGTTGTGCGTAATTCGACATAGTAATAGATGCAGGTTTTAAGAAAGTTTTACATGTTTAAATACTTGCAAAGGGTGCAAACACTGATGGTAATGCAAAGAGGAGAAAGTTTTACATGTTTAAATACTTGCAAAGGATGCAGACACTGATGGTAACGCAAAGATGGCGGCATGGATTCAAACACTTTCACAGAATCTCCGAACAGTGAGCACACTGCTGTAGTTTTTAGCCGGAAGGCAAGGATTCCAGATAAGGTGCATAATGTTGCATGTGTGCTGTCTGCATCATTCAGTCTCCTTGTCTTTTTGTGTTTCAGGCCGGGTGTATGAAGAGGTGACGACTTTTGTGCCCAGGCCTATTCCCGTGGACTGATCTTGTTCTGTGTACCACTGTTGTGAACAGACCGTGACATCTGTGTACATAATGTGCTTTGACAATGGCAGTGTTCCTGTACATACTCTGTATAGAAAATGGCAGTGCGCATGAACAGTTCAAAGGGGGGTGTGTTTGTTTTAAAGAAGTGCATGTATGACATGGAGTGGCAAAGAGTGAGACAGAATTAACAGAATGTTTACAAGAGACCGGCGTGGGAGAATGAGAAACAACTCATGAGAGTGAGGTCATGTTGATATTTTACCAGTGATGACCATTTGTTGATGCTCGTTATCAGCTGATGTTGTAGAGCTAGCCTCCCATCCCCATCCCCTCCTTGTGGAAAGTATTTGAAGATGTCTACTACATCATGTGTGGAAATTATCTTTCAAACAGCCATGCACTCCACATGTACCTAGAGTTGATCCTTCACAGGACTGTGTGATTGTGGTTTTCAATGAAAACCATGGGGCACGAGTCCATTGCATTTCTCAACAAAATTGAATACATTTGCCAGACTTGATTCACTATTTTTTTTTCATGAGAGAGAGGAGGGAGAAAAAGGGGGAGGATTAAGCTTTGCTATTGACATTTATGCGTAGTTCCTGAAAACTTTATAGACAGACTTTTTTTTTTTTGGTCAGCAATACTCCAGCCACTTTGCACACAGTACTGCCATTGTTGAACACACACACACACACACCCCTCCTCAGCCTACCTCCCCTTTCAGCCACAGTGATATGAGATTATGTATAGTCTGAGCAAACTTTGATCACCCAGAAAAAATTGTGATTTATAACTATAGCTCATTTGTGTACAGGTTTGGGCTTTGTTACAATGAGCATCTTAACAGGACTTGTATGTAACATGCAGAATATTCTGCGAATCAGATTGTGTTTCAATTAGCTCAGTTGTTATTTCCCGTTGATTGGCTTGTACAGTTGTGTCAAACTGATATGTACAGATAACACTAAGACAGGCTAAATGTCACCAGTTTGTAAAGGTGGGTCATTTTTTTTTGTTTTGTTACTGTGGCATATTTTGTTTGTTAATGTACAGAGTTGGTGCTGATGAGCATAGAATGCTTGCCACCATGGAAGATGGGTGTGCTGCAAGTTGGTTTTGGAAAATGGGATTTGTAAGTGGTGTGCAAGGTAGATGCTGCCAAAATGTGTGCATGCATGGACTGGTTGTATTGTGCACTGTACTTAAGACTGACTGTCAGTATATGTTTCTGTGACAATTCAAGAGTGAATGTTCATTGTCAGAAAGTTGACAAGTTTGTATACCATGTCAGATGATAAAGGGTACTAGAGGCTTGCATGTCACTGAACTGTCATCTAGAACAGAAATTGGTTCGTTGGGTCTCCATTCAAGACAGCTTAATCACTATGTCTGGCCAAACAACATGAATTATCATATTGAAATGAGCGTGTTAATTCTGATTTTATATAATGAGTGATGCCTTGGTTTCAAAATGTGTCCATTCTGAGTTCCGATCTGGGACTAACTAACTAGCTGCCTTTAAATCTCAAACCAACTTGCAAGTGGTAGGGTACGTCACTGTCACTGTTCATCGTCGGGGCAGGCCCCTGGCTGTTGGAGAAGTGGTTGTATAAGATCACACCCCAGGCAGACGTGGTGCCATTGGGAAGGGTTGTAAAAAAAAAAAAAAAGCGGGGGGTGCAATCTTTTCAGTCTTTTTGCACAGTAGTCGACACTGACCTGGTTTACATTGATCATCATCTTGTTCATTGGTTTACATTGATCATCATCTTGTTCATCGTTTTACATTGATCATCATCTTGTTCATCGTTTTACATTGATCATCTTGTTCAGTCAGATCACAGATTTCAGCGACTGATGTTGATCAATTTAAAAGCAAATGTTACCTTTTTAAAGTGTGATACTGCTTTTGAATAATCTGGTAAAAATACCAGTTTTCTACAATGTATTTGTGGCTTAACAACTGTGTTCATGATATGCAGACTGGTTTCATTTGAAATTTTCCACCTAAAGGAAAAGTTCTTTCTCTCAATCCTTTCGTTTTGAATTTTTCTGCCATGGATCTGGCGGACAGAAATGTATCCCTATGAATAAGGATTTACATTCCTGATGTATGGAGGTGCATTATACCATCATTCATCCTACCTTGCCAGAGAGGAGAGGGGTGGGGGTGGGGTGACAGAGTGATTGGATGAAGTGTACCAAACATCTGCTTGACAAAGAACACATGTATATATTTAGGGACAACATGAAACTACCATGTTCACTTTGCAAAAGCTGGCAGATACATGTGGTTCAAACCTCTGTTTTGCTGAAAGGTCCTGTTCATGCCATGCATTGTACAAAAAATAACCAGATGATTGCTTGACGCAGGGAAAAACTTAGTTGCTTCATGTAATCTGAAACAGTCTGGATTTACATTTCTCTTGCCACTCTGGTGTTTTGTACTGACTTTTTTTTTTAAAGTTTGAGGCATTCTAAGCAAATCTGTCGACATTTATTCCAGTATTTCTGATTATTTCAACATATCTCCGCAACATCATGGTATTGAATTTATGAACTTGGTTTATCTGACCATCTAGATCATTGAAGAGCCAGCAAGTATCCCTCCATTGAAAATGAAAAGCACGTCAACATTACTAAAAAAAAAAAAAAAAAAAAAAAAAAAATGTTACGCAGGCACTCAAGGTCTGACCAGCGCATTGGGCTAATGTGTAGGTCAGACATCTGCTAAGTCATAGCCACGAGACCCTCTTCTTCAATTCTCTCATATAAGTAGTTAATTCATTTATCCATCAGCATGCATAGAGTGGTCTCAAAATTTAGCGGATGTGGTGTAGCGTATATGGACAAGTCTGCACACAGTGATGCCTCCTTGATGAAAGAAACTGAAAGTGAAAAACTATTTGGATCCATGTACATGTCGCATCACAGTGGTCGATCATTTCCACAGTGTGTCAAGTTGCAGTGAATGGCCACGGAACAAGATGACCAATAGCTGTATATATAATCAGGATCCATCTCATATGATGTGTGTGATATGGCTGTTCATGGACAGACGCATGAAAATGTTCCCAACCTAATCACCTGATGCGGCTTGACGGGGGTACGGAGTGGGCCTGTTGGCCCTGGGGTAAGACCGAAAGGGGGGTCTGGAAGGGCGTGGCTGAGGCCGGGGGGCGAAGGACGCCGCCTGCTTGCGTTCCTCGAGAGAGAGAGAGACATAGCCGAGGTGGAGTACTCGCCAAAGAGCGAGTGATCCTGGCCCGGGACACATCGTAGGGATGCCCTGAGTGCCGGGGAGAGCGAGGAGCGTGCAAGCACCGCGTCTCTAGCCACAAGCAGACAATTAAAATGGGTCGTTGCTGCGCTGTCCGCCGCAGCCGACAAGTGATGCGATATCCTGTTGACTAGGTGTCGCATGAAGGGATCGCTGAACAAGCGAAGTTCGTCCTGGTGGGGTTCGGAGTTTGTGTATCCGAAGGCCCTGGGACGGCGCCGTCATCCCCAGGCCAGAGTACCTCCGCCCTCTGCAAGAGCATGCTAAGGTAGGCATGCCCTGCAGTGGTGTGTAAGATGCCCATCCGGGCTACTCGGTCCCAGTCCTTTAACGCTTAAAGGAGACAGTGGCCGAAGTAGGGGGGGCCCGGTTGGGTATCAGGCGACAATCCGGTTGGGAGATGGCCCACTCCCTGGTGGCCGGATTGTCGGCAAGAGGGGGAGGTAACAGGGTGCTTCCTGCGGGTCCCAAGTAGGGCGCCGAAAGGGGCCGCATTGGGTGCCGGGGGAAGGTCTTTGACCCGGCGTGGGGACGGCGTCTGCACCCCTGGCGCGTTTCGCCGGACTCTCCCACAGTGAAGTGAGGGACTGAGGAGCTACAATCCTGAGTCTTGAGTGTTGGGCTGGGGGCGGCCCAACGATCTCAGGAAAGGCCAAGATATCGGCAGAGGGAGGGGCGTCCCTCGACACCAAGTCCGGTCGAAACCGTTCAATGGTGTTGATGTCATAAAGTGATGAGAAGAGGTCCTCATCGTAGTCCTCCTCAGGCTGTGGGGAGTCTAATCCTGGGAAGGGAGGTCTTCCTCAGGAGGCAAGTGCGCGGGTGCGCGAGGGTCCCGCCCTGGTAGGGTGGTGGTGGGGGGGGGGGGGGGAGGGAGGGGGACCCTCGTGGCTCTATAGTCGGCAGACGGGCTAGGGTGGGAGAGCCCGGACTGCCGATCGGACAGCGCCCGAGGTGGGAGACCCAGGTCGACCCAAGTCTGTGAGGTTGGGTGCCACAATCGACAAATAGTTGTTCAGGTTGGGTGTGGGTATTAAGCCACTGGTCCCTCTCGGGGGGGCATAGAGCCACTGGTCCCCGGGGAGATAAGCGGGCTGTGGCGGCCCAGAGTACTGTGCAGGGACTCACCGGGGACCGGGGGTAACCTGGGGCAGCAGGGGGGGAATAATAATCGACCGTCGTATGTGGTCCCCCCCCGGGAGCATGCCGGGCCCCAGAGGAATGGGGCAGGTTACCCGTGGTCCCGCTGGTAGATCCTCCCCCCGGAGGAACGGGACCGAGGACGTTGCCCAAGTGGGGGGGGCCGAGTAGGTCGGGCCCCCAACGTCCTGAACCCCTAGGGGAACCTGCGACGGGGGCGAGCGGGGTTGGTCGGCCGTCTTTGTGTATGATCACAACCGGTGGATGCACTCGGTGTTCCCATACGCCCAGAGTTATGGACATGTGCATGGTCGTGCCAAGACGTGGCCATAACACTGCATCCGGAGCTAAGGGGACGCTCCTCGTGCAGGGGTGTTGGCTGCACCTGTGCACGGAGGGGGAGAGCGTCGTGAGACGGCGGGTCCAGGGGGGGGGAAGAAGTGGACCCGCCTGTCTCATACATGCGAGTGACGGGTGGGGGTTCCAGCCCAAGGCCGTCACCCGTGCCTGTCCGCGGCCCGGCAAGGGTCCCCGGGGGCCGGGGGTCGCGTGACTCGGCATAGTAAGGTGATGAGTGTGTAAGCGACGGAAAGCTAGAAGGCAGGGTGGCTGGGGGCGAAGCGGACTCCCGCTGGGAAGTTTTGGCTAGGGGGGGTCCCTTAAGTGGGGCCTTGCCCTTAGATTTCCTGGGCATGTCGAATGAAAGGCACTTAGCAATAGCCGCCGGTTGCCTTCTAGCTTTCGAACGCAACGGTCGTGCGTCCGTCGGTCGGGTAGAGGAGGGAGATTCCCGCGTCCCCTCCGCGGGAGGGTCATCTCCAACTACCGCGGGCCGGCCGTTCTTCTCCCAAGGAGAGAACGGTTCGCTCGGGGTTGGAACCAACTCGTGGGTCCTCCGGGAAAGAGCGCGAACCCTGCACGTCAGAGTTGTTGCTCGACCCAGCCGAGTCCTTCACCATATTGGGCGATGGCGCCGAGCGAAACCGGAGCACACGATCGTAAGCGAGAAAGTCACGACGGTCGATCGAGGGGAATAACTAGGGCAATCGATCGACCCGTGCGCACACACAAATAAAATGAACAACGTACACAATGGAAAATAAGGAAAACAAGTCCGTACAGGGACACAAAGCGCAGCAGAAAAGGCGCGAAACTGCGCGTGAGAAGCGACCGTGGCGTGGCGCAAAGTGCTGAGTAACGCCACGTGTAAATACCAGGACAACGGTCGATCGCGATCGTTGAGGACACGAAGGCGAGCGAGAATTTCTGGCAAATGAGGGAGGGGGCAAGGAATTAAATTGTGGACGAAAAAAACCCCCTGTAAAATACTGGGGTATAAGTTGGTGACAAGAGGGGGAGACCGGCGCAAAACAAAATGGCGACGAGACTGGAAGATGGCGACGACGAGACTGGCTCACGATCGTCGCACAGGAGGTTGTGGAATAAATGACGGCGAGGGAGAAAACGGAATTTAGTGGCGACTGGGCCGAAGGCGATTGAAAAGGGAGGCCGATGGATAAAGAGAGGCACCGAACCAGCGATGAACGCGGCGATGGAAAATGCCAATCAAGCTGAACCGGTGACGCGGAAAGCAGAACCTGGAGCACACAATCGCGAGAAAATTCCGAAAATAGGTTAGAATGCTAGCCCAGCGATAACCTCACACGTCAAGATACTCTGAGGGATAAGCACAAGCCACAAATAAATGAGTTCAGAATGCGAACACAGCAATCTTTACACAAAGGCAAAGTATAGGCGAGACAGAGCACAAGACTTATCTTGCTTGGGTGACAGGCCGAAGAAGAATGACGTACAGTACACGAACTTCGGCATCTTCTGTAGGCGGAAGTAGGGTGGGCGTCACGTGACTATCTTATGACTGCATTGGCCACAAAACTTCGGCCTGACGGAGCTGACTGACAGCCGTTTAATGCTATGGTCTGACATGGTATAGTATACGACGCCAATATATCTTTTTTTGAGGGGGTAGAAAACGCCTTAATTCTTGCAAAATGCTACTGGTTGGTGCTTGCCTGATGAGCTTGAAATAACGGGAGTGAAAATTGATGTTTGTCTCGAGTGCATTAGGCCAACCAGCCACAAATTCATCTCTGTCACAGGACAGCTGTAGGTGTTGCCTCTCCTGAACAGTTCCCACAGCATGCTGAGCGAACCCTTCTCCTCCTCTGAATTTGATATCTCTGGGTTACACTGACTAAGTCGTCTTGGATCATGAACTACAGAGACCCGTCCGGCTGAACCACAGACAATGACTGTTGAGATGCCTGGGACCTTGTAACTGAGCTCTCCCTGCTCGTGAAATAGACGTTATAGCCATTGTGAAGATGGTTTTTTTAGGATATTATTATGGCAGAGCATCAATCCTTAGAGAGATCATTATCATAGAATATCCCGTCAGATTCTCTATGTAGCAGCACCAGGCATGCACCTTGTGTAATGTTAACAACGCTGGTCATAAGAGACTCCACCACACTGCATTCATGTCGTTTCAGAAGCACACCTTTGTACAGACTATTTTTAATCTCAATATGAAATGCACCCCAACACTCCATGCCCTTTTTTGTGATTGAAAAAAAAAGATACATGCACACTCTCATGGAAAGTTGAAAATCTTATGAAGAATGACACAGAGACCTGGCAACATGAAGTATTCCACATCTAGCATAAGATTTGTTCAAAGACAAGTACATTTGTGTATTTTCATGTTTTCAAAAAAGTGGGTTTTTTTTATTAAAAATGTACTAAATGTGGGTTTTACACATTTTATAATGAATGGCTTTGAAATGAAGTTGATACTGGTTTGGATTACAATCAAATTCAATTGTTAGTCAATGTAAAGACAAAAACAAAACAAAATGGAAAAAACAATGACAGATGGCATGGGAAGACGTCATTTTTACAGGAAGAAGTTGGGGATGCAGCAACCTCTATGAACTCTTCCCAGTTACCATATGTTTCTGAAATGAGTAGAAAGGATGAATTTTAAAGTAAAACCTATCTGCCAAGTCGCTTTTTCTGCTAACCGTTCTCAGAGTCCCTGGTTAACAAGAGAATTCCATTAATTACAATCATAGTGTGGGGGGGGGGGGGGGGGGGGGGGGGGGTGGGGAGGGGTGGAGCGAAAAACGTTTCCTGTTCTAGGAATGCTGCTGTGTAGGACGCTGAGTGTGCTTGAACAAAGTCACAAGCAGATATTATGCCTTTATTCGACACTAAGGAAAGATGGAATTTCTGGCATCTCCACACCAGCTGATGCCCAAGGTCCACTGCCAGTGGGAAAGGGATAAAGTCTCATTTTCATTTCTAAAGACCTTGGCTGTGGTACTCATGTTAATCAGGGGGGGGTGAGGAGTGAGCCTCTGAAAATGTTTTTTTTTTTGTAAATCGCTTTTGTACAGTTACAAAACACTCAAACAGTGGTTGACCAGCTCACGACATGCATATACTTCCTTTCTGCCTAAAACCAATGCACATGGGAGTGGCTCAGGCACAGTTGATCATTGCATGTACACACACCTAAGCACCTTGAATATCAATGCTCGTTTGTCTTTGAGAACAAAAGAAATGTATGTCATGGTTCCCATGCCCCCACAAAAAAATAAAGGCACTTTGTTTTTGCATGTTAGAAGTCATCACATTTTTATATAATCACACCCCATTACAGGCTATCACGATATTTGTAGAGGAAAAAGAAAAAAGGATCTTCAGTCAGTCATGATTTTCAAAAATATACATCATGTCCTCAACGAAATCAGGGTTGGGACTGTGTACCTAGCTGACTGAGACAATCTCTATGTACATATGAACATACATAGACAATCTCTATGTACATATGAACATACATAGACAATCTCTATGTACATGTGAACATACACTGACAATCCCTATGTACATATGAACATACACAGCATCATATGAAATCACAACAAAGCATTTTTCGGATAGTGAGATAAAGGCGATCCACAGGTTTATGCACACAGGTTACCGATTCCCCTCAACTCTTGCATGATGTCCAGCACTCCAAACACACACACACTCTCTCTCTCTCACACACACACATGTTTTTATCACAGTTCAAGATCTAATAATAGAAAAAGGGACACTAGCTACAGAGGGGAAAAAAAAAAAACACATTTAAACTGCATACTTAGGCAAATCCTTCAGAAATCTGTATACTTAACCACAACGACAAAATAAAACCAAAACCAGTTTCACCTAGAAAGGTAAAGTCTGCATATTTACCAGGACAAAATGTGGACCAAATGTTGTTCCAAGATCTCGCCTCCCTCCCTCTGTCAACCCCTCCCCTTCCCTCGTCCCTTCCTCTCGATAAGCTCCACCAGCCTGACCAGCCAGCGCTCTTCCGTCCCTTTAGCACACCGTCCTATTCAATTCCAAGAACATTAAATTCATAGGTGAGAGAATCGATTTTCAAATGCTGATGTTTCACCCTCTGATTTGAACAATGCAAACGGAGTTTTCCATTTCTTTCATCAGCTGTCCTGCGTAACACAACTGTTAATCAATTCATAATGCTCTTTGTAATTGTGAAAATGTTGCAAAAATTATGCCAATTTCTTGCAGAATAGTATTCAGTGCATGCCAAAAAAAAAGAAAGTTTTTGCATATTGCCATTATTGGTCGGTGCATGTACATCGTTAAAAAAAAAAAAAAAAAAAAGCACAATCATTTCTAAACTGCACATCAAATGCTAAATACTGAAATTCTCACCACCTCCTCAATCTAAGAATCGGCAAGTTCATTCTGAATGTCAGATCCTGCTGTTTTTAACACTGAATTCCAATATCAAAACAGATTATGACCTTTATTTCTATAACAAAAAAACTAAAAAATACTCACAGCATAGTCTAGATGGGACAAAAATGCTGCAACAATCTTCAGATAACTCTGAGGTGTTGTACCAAAGTTTAAACTCTAGTGCCCCAGCCTCACACTGGGATGTACTGAAGTTATAACTCTGGCAGAATGTGGATTTTTTTCATCTCTAAATGCATATGCAAATAAAATCCAAGGGAAACAAGACAGGCCATTAGCTGGACCATTGAGTCGACGATATGCAGTTCTTTCGTGAAGACTGAAAACAGAGTAGTTTTCTCTCGTCATAATTTTTTCAGACAGGTCAGAGGTCGCTCTTGACCCAAACAAAAAAAAAAAAACTTCTCATTTTCATTTTGAGAGGTGATTAAACTCATGAAAGTCAAAGAACCTGATACTCCTGCTTTATACGACTGCTTGGATGTTGCTCTAACATAAAAATCATCTAATTCTTTCAAGGGCCTTCATTAATGGACAGCAGACACAAAGGAAAGCATATGACCCTTTCACACTTTTTTCATTTTGAAGTAAGGGATACACTTTTTTTTTTCAGATTGCAGAAATTTACAACTATCACCCGTGAAAAACCTGGACATTTTAAAAGCAAACATAACTATATTCTACATCATGCACAGCTTGTATGATTTAGTCATTTCCTGGAAGTCTGTGAATTCTTTTCAATAACAGCCAAAACATGATGACATGAAACAACAAGAAGTCCATTTCTGGTATATCTCCACAGAATAAAACCATTGATGAAACTACCTTAAAAATTTCAGCACAACTTTTTCTAGGAGACATACTGTTAAAAACAACTGACATGGAAAACATCTGGATAATACATACAGCTGTGAGCAGCATACATGTAGACAAGTAGGCTGTTGCCATAGACTGCAATGAACTGCAGCCTCCTATATTTGGAACTAAATTTAACAAGAGTTTGAATCGCACGCTCTTTCCAGCAACCCACCCTCTTTTCTCTATCAACATACAGTGGCTCACCAATTCAGAATAAAAGCTGTATATATGTATAATACCAATAGCCCAGTAAGTAGATGAGCCCAGTCACAGACCCCAAATTGGAAGCAATGTCTGGGCCACATGATGTTTGTCTGCTGTGCCCCTCCCCTGTACCTCCCCTTTCTGTGGAGCAACATAAGCCTTGTAACAATGAAAATGTTTTTCCCCGCCCACTTTTCAAAAGAATTGGGGGGAAAAAACTTCTACTGGGGAGGGAACTTCTGCCTCAGATTTCCCAATGATCAGATCTGTATTTCAAAAGAAAAAAAAAAAAGAACAATTTAACAAATGGGCAGGTCGAACATGTGTGGGAGTTGAGAGTAGAGTAAACACTGTGGGAAGGAGGTGGGGAAAGACTACTGCGATGGGGAGAAAAGGTCGGGTCAGAAAAGACCAGGACCAGAACCACACAAGACATCACAGGGGGAACAAAAAGACAGCTGACAATTCAGCTGACTATCAAATAAATGTAAGGAAACTTGCCCTTTTCCAAACTTGTGACACTGGGCGAAAAAGGGACCCAAACACTCACTGTTTCAGAAACACACGACATACACTGATCACTGATAGCACCCGCACAGAGGGTCACCCAAATGACTCCCACATTTCCATCCAGACATCAAGGAGTTAGGGTATCATAGGCAGATTAAAGCTTCTCAACTGGATTCTCTCCGTTTTTTTCAAAACAATGCCATCCATGTAAATATAAATGGGAAGAAAAAACAACCAGTAAAACAATATAGACCTTTCTTTTCAAATCGCTATAAATCTGCTTATGAACTAACTCTCATAAACAACACCTAACTCTAATCAAAACAAAATTTGGTCTAACACTACCTGATACAGCCTGCCCCAATCGTCTTGGTCTTTTGTTCCCTGCTGATGACAAAAACAAAAACCAAAAAACAAAAGAGAAAAAAAAAAGAAAAGTGACTTTGGCAGTGATGTCCAGACAAAGGAGCAAGAGGCTTTACTTCCGGGGACTGCCGCTGGCAGCGAAGTATTCCCTGAGCAGTGGTCTGCCCTTGCTGTCCTGCACGGCTGTGATGGTGGCCTTGCAGAAGAAGCACTCCCGCTTGCTGAGCAGTTGCTGAGTGATGCAGGTTCTGCGAACCGAAACAGCAAATACTTTAAGTAGAATTTGGTATTCTTGTGAAGGAGAAAAAAAAAAAAACTGACTTGGTTCCCTCCTCCGTCCCCTTACCTACCACCTCCAAATGCCCACCATAATCATATGTGATCCATCAAAAACTCAGGCTGTATCGCCGTCAGGCCCTTCTTAGGGAGCTCACTCTACTGGAAGCTCAGAAAGATAACTGTGGCTGATCAACATTTTCAAGTCCATCCTTCTCATCACCTGTATCCACACCGAGTCAGAGCAACCTGGTAGTCAGGTAAATGGGGGGGGGGGGGGGGGGGGGAGAGAAGGTGCAATGTTCACCACCTGGAATATTGGTGTTATGGACAGACTTTCAGAGCAGCAAACCTTCACTGTTTCATGACATGCCATGTGTAGGTGAAGAAGGCTGGGCACTAGCTCCCATCATCTGCTGTGCTGTGTGCGGGTGATGGCAGTCTAAAAATATCCCATGATTCCTTCTTCCATCTGACGCCTCCCCATCACATTTCATGCTTAGTTTTAAGAGCTAGCAAATGGAAAACATTATCCTTTTTTTTTTTTTTTTTTTTTTTTTTTTTACAGCAGAGAGATGGTTTTTGACATGAAGAATTCGGTACAGGGAATCTTAAGATATTTCTGTGTCTAGCAGTCATGATAGGGTTTTTTTTCTGGTTTTTTTTTTTCTGAATGCTCAGCAGCTTTTTGGTATTCGGTATAAGTTGTTCAAAAGTACATGAAGTAAAAAGCTGAGTTTTATACTTTCCATTGATGTAAAGTGACACGCCATTACATTTGTATGAAGAAGCACAAAAGAAAAAGTGTTAAAATCTTACACTGCCCAGGGACATTTGTAATGCAGCGTCCGTCACGAAAGAATTAAGCAATATTGGTAGAGGTGCTGCTGTTTCACTAGTTTTCCTAACAACTTCAGTAGCAACAAGGCACTCAAAATCAGACACAAACATAGGGGGCCTGGAACAGCCCAGTGGCAGAGCGCCAGACTCGCAATCATAGGGTTGTGGGTTTGAATCGCTGCCAGGCCGTTTTGGTACAGGGGGATTTTTCCCTCGGTGTTAACATTGGTTCTGACCCCATTTCCCATACACTCCTTCAAATGAGAATATAAACCGAGGTTCCGTGTGTGAACACATGCATAACATCTTGCACACATATAAAATCCCATCACCAACTTTCAGAAGAGAAGGCCAGTTTGGCTGTTGGCACAGAGCATGCACCTTCCCTGAAGATGGAGTACGGCTCCTTAATGTCAGGATAAAAAACTGTCATACACACAAAACTCCACTCCCTTTGTTGGGTAGATGGGATTAATCCTTGCCTGTCTATGCAGGGAGTGTCCGCAGGAGTATCAGCCTGTGCACAAAAAAAAAAAAAAAAAAAAAAGACACAGAGAGCATAGAAAAATTGCTAAGGTGAACTTTGCATCCTCCACGAAGCAAGCTAATGGTCAAACCATGATGCATGGGTACCTCACTAAGCACTCCCTTCAAAATTTCTGTAATCAAGTGAAGTGATTTTTCTCTGGCACTGCTTGTGGTATCCATGGAAACCAAATGGCGCCTTCATTTTCAGGGTTATTCTGGACCTAAAAAACACCCCCCACCCCTCCCCCCATGATAATCCATAGCACTACAAAGCAACATCCCAACTTTCAATCAGAAAGGAACAATATGCATGATGATCATTCAAAATCATCTCTGGTAAAACGCATTCTAGCTACGGCTCAACATGTACACTGACTCTTCAGATTTGAAATGGCTGATCACACAAATTATGTCAAAACAAAATGTTGAGAGAGGCATCACACCTTTCCAAGTTTAAAACTCTGTAGCACTTCAGCTATCCACATACACCTGAGTATGTTTAACTGTATATTGTGGGGGTAAAATGATCTTTTCAGCACAGCTAAAATTATGTGAGAATCAACCAATCCACTTACATTAAACAAAATTAGTTTATCCATTTTCAGGTAAATTGTACTCAACTGGAGATGTAAATGAGTATACGCACTCCACATTATACCTACCTGCATGATTGGTGCTGGCAGGGAACAAACACAGCAGTCTGGGGATTGGCATAGCAGATTGTGCACATGTCCTCCTCATCTGTCTCCTGCACAGACACAAACTTCATCACTTCATGACATAATTCTTTCCTTCTCAACATGAACTGAAAAAGGAATGAAACGGAAGAATATTATGCGTATAGAAAAACAAAATAACAAAAACATGGACAGGACAGCCATAGAAAAAGCACCTTACACTATGATGAACTGGGAGTGCTTCACCACTGACCATGTCCTTATGCAATTAGAAAAAAGGAGCAGTACAGTACACAGGCACTTAAACAGTTTGACATGAGAGCAAACCTCCAAGATTCAAGCTGAAGACTTTTTTTTTTAACTATTCCGATTTCAATACGCCCAAAAACAATGTCTTACAGTATTAATTAAGTGCTCAAGGAAGGGTACAACTTATTTGAAAACTCTGTAACATGTACTTGTGTTGTATTGAAACAACTTTATTGTCAATCATAACCACTGTAGTAATTCTGTCAATTTACCAGCTGAGATCAACACAAAACAGATTTGACAATGGATTGCCTGAAAGTTTTCTTTTAAAATGTCAGTAACATTAAAAAAAAAAATTTTTAAACAGACAACAGATAGAAGTTAAAGCTCTAAACCCTATAGTTCTAACAGAAAAAGTGTGTTAGTTCACCTAAGACAGAACCAACCTCACCTGAGAACAGCATTCACTCAGACAAGGGGAAATGAACACACAGAAAACATCTGATCGGACAAGAGAAAAAGAACAGATATTCAGTCACAAGTGGAAAAAGAAGCACACATCTATGCAGCCATGGGCAAAGAAACAGACAAGACAACCATGTCACAAATGGGATAAGGTACAGACATCCTGTCAGACATGGGATAAGGTACAGACATCCTGTCAGACATGGGATAAGATACAGACATCCTGTGTCAGACATGGGATAAGGTACAGACATCCTGTCAGACATGGGAAAGATACAGACATCCTGTCAGACATGCGATAAAGTACAGACATCCTGTCAGACATGGGATAAGGTACAGACATCCTGTCAGACATGGGAAAGATACAGACATCCTGTCAGACATGTGATAAGGTACAGACATCCTGTCAGACATGGGATAAGGTACAGACATCCTGTCAGACATGGGATAAGGTACAGACATCCTGTCAGACATGGGATAAGATACAGACATCCTGTCAGACATGCGATAAGGTACAGACATCCTGTCAGACATGGGATAAGGTACAGACATCCTGTCAGACATGGGAAAGATACAGACATCCTGTCAGACATGCGATAAGGTACAGACATCCTGTCAGACATGGGATAAGGTACAGACATCCTGTCAGACATGCGATAAAGTACAGACATCCTGTCAGACATGGGATAAGGTACAGACATCCTGTCAGACATGGGATAAGATACAGACATCCTGTCAGACATGGGATAAGGTACAGACATCCTGTCAGACATGGGTAAGATACAGACATCCTGTCAGACATGGGAAAGATACAGACATCCTGTCAGACATAGAAACAGGAGCTGACAGACATTACCCAGGAAGGAAAGTGGAGGGGGAGAGGGAGGAGGGAAGAAGTGGGGAGTGGGGTGGAGAAAAATATCCTGTCAGAACAGGGGGAAAGATGTCTGACAGATATCCTGCCAGACATGCCAAAAGAACAGACAGAGAAATTCAGTCAGACATGGACAGGGACCACACCGATATCCACAGTGAGACATGCAAAAGGAAACAGACATCCAGTCAAACATGGGAAATAAACAGAGAGAAAAGGAACAGACATCTTGTCCAACACTGAAAACAATGAGACAGACAAGGGAGGCTGACATTCAGTCACAGACAGAAGAAAAGAACAGGTTCCCCAGGTTCCCCCATCAGACAAGGGGAAAAACAGGCAGACACAAAAGAGACACAGTCAGTATGCCAGACACTGGAAACAGAACAGACAGATACTCAGCCACTGAGAAAATGCACAGGCCATCAAGTCTGAGACTGGCATCGGAATACAGTGACGTCCAGTAAGAAAAGAGAACACAAACAGCTAGACATCAAATCAAATAGTGGAAAAATCAAATAGTCAGAAAAAAGGAACAGCACCAAGAGAATGGGAACACAGAGTCCAGTCAGAAAAAAGGAACAGGCACCAAGTCAGATTGGTGGAATGGGAAACAGAGACGTCCAGAGGAACGTCCATGGTGAATGGGAACACAGAAAAAAGGAACAGGCACCAAGTCAGATTGGTGGAATGGGAACACAGAGACGTCCAGTCAGAAAAAAGGAACAGGCACCAAGTCAGATTGGTGGAATGGGGAACACAGAGACGTCCAGTCAGAAAAAAGGAACAACCAAGTCAGATTGGTGGAAGGAACACAGAGACGTCCAAGTCAAGTCAGATTGGTGGAATGGGAACACAGAGACGTCCAGTGAGAAAAAAGGAACAGGCACCAAGTCAGAATGGTGGAATGGGAACACAGAGACGTCCAGTGAGAAAAAAAAGGAAGCACCAAGTCAGAATGGTGAAAATGGGAAACACAGAGACGTCCAGTGAGAAAAAAGGAACAGGCACCAAGGCACCAAGTCAGAATGGTGGAATGGGAACACAGAGACGTCCAGTGAGAAAAAAGGAACAGGCACCAAGTCAGATTGGTGAATGGGAACACAGAGACGTCCAGTGAGAAAAAAGGAACAGGCACCAAGTCAGATTGGTGGAATGGGAACACAGAGAGACAGTCCAGTGAGTCAAATGGTGAAATGGGACACAAATCAAGTAGTGGAAAAGGAAACAGAGCTGTCCATGGGTCAGAGAGACGTCCAGTGAGAAAAAGAACAGACATCATGTCAGAAAGTGGGAAAAGAACAGAGACATCCTGTCAGCTAAAAGAGAAAAGAAAGTCAGACATCCAGTCAGACATACGGAGAGGAAAGAAGAAGAACAGATATCTAGTCAGACATGAGAAAAAGAACAGCAAAACATGGGAAAAGTGACTGATAGAGTCGACGACAAAGAACGCATGACTATGTTAATGACCTGCGCATGACTATGGGACTGACCTGCGTCTGGGACTCGAGAGTGGTGTGTTGATGTTGTAGATGGGCGATGAGGGCCTCCACGTCCTGCAACTCCTCTCCACTCACCTCCTCATCTGGAAGCAACCACAACCTGGCTCTTCATTCGCTATCAGTCTCACATCACCTATCTGCTGTTCATCATAACTAAAGCAACAGCTGGATGGTAACAACATGGGATTCTCAACCTGAGGCTTTTGAGTTCCAAGTCCTGGTAGCAAAACGTGACTTTGGCAATCTCTCAGGTCAGATCTGCATGTGGCAGAGCCCCCTTCATGTGTATACATACAGAGACAATTGGATTTTGTGATCCATCTCCCATTAAGCTGGTCATGGAAACATGAAAAGATCAAACATGCAGCAGGACTCTTGCAAGGAGGGTGCAGACTGCTATGCATTCCCCAGTGCTCATGAAATACCATGATGAACTCTCAAACAAAGGCTGTTTGTTCTCATGTCCGTGTGTTGGTCATGAGACAATGGGACAATCATGATGATTCATCATGAAGCAGCAAGGAGTTCAACAAGAGCTTGCTCCTTGGCGTATTAACTAATCAAGAACAATCTGCTCTGAACAGATAATAGGGCACGCTATGAGCCTAGTCTTACCACAGATGCTCACAGATGATGGATGAAGTTAATGTCAGGTTGAAGACAAGTGTATTAAGAATCACATATAAATTCATCTATTAATGCTGTTTTACACATTCACCTCATTCGGGCTCAATACAAAACAAAACGAGACAAAGAGAGATTATATATCACTTTATGTTCATGGCAAGTCTGACAAAGATAAAGACAGACATGAGAGAGAGAGAGAGAGAGAGAGAGATTCTACAGGATCTCTTAAGTCCTATTCATGCAAAGTGTGACCAAGACTGACAGAGACAGAAAGAGATCCTACATAATCTCCTGTTCATGCTAAGTCTGACAAATGTAACCTTTCCTCATCTTACTGTGTCTGTGAAACTAAATCTATAACCATGAATCAAACATTTCCTTTTCTCATTTTTTTTTAAAAATTTAAGATAACAATTAAAAACATGAGTAAAAAGTAGACAAAAGGTGAGAGGAGGAAATAATCTTCAAGCTGGAAATGATAGGACTCCTGCACTCACAATTTCGGAAAGAGAACACCTTTTCTTTCTTTTTCTCAGGATCAGTGTTACGTCCCAGCACAAAGTCCAGGGCAGAGGGTGGAACCCTGTGTCTGTGAGTAATGCACGCACCGCCTTCTCCTGGCTGACCCACACACACAGCAAGGTCCCACCTATACTTACACATGTCACCACTGCTGAACAAAGGAAACCTTATGTCTCATTTCAGAGCCTTCAAGAAAAGAGAAAAAAACGTATAACTGATAACAAAAATTTACAGTTCACCACACAAGAACTGGAGCTTCAATATTCTAGTAAGTATGATGGGCATAGTCAGTGCTATCAATGAAGTCTTTGCTTAACTGGCACCAGTGCATTTTCAGTTCAAATGAAGCAAACATTTGAAACAAATCCAGTCACTTGGTCACATGAACAGTTTTTCAATGAAACAAAAATGTCATGCTAGAAAGAACCGTCTATTTTAAGTGATAAAATACTGCAGTTTAGCAGGCAATGCAAACTATACTGTTTCAACTTTGTTACCTCTGGCACTTGCATCATCCTTCACAAGTAACCTTTTCACTGTTGTAATCAATAAGGACACTGTTATCATCCGTAAGGAAACTGTTATCATCTATGAGGAAACTGTTACTGTCGATAAGGGAAACTGGGTCGTTACAATAAAAACTAACACACCACAAATTCAAACCAGCCTACCTGCTCCCCCCACAGCGAACAATGAGCTGTGCCAGAATTCCCACAGTCACTGTCAGCACAGGAAAGTATGTGACGCTGTCGAGACCTGCAAAAGTTATATTGCTCGTTTAATCATGTTTCCTGTATCACCAATTCACAGTTGATTCGTGGAACTCTACATCATGGGAACACCTAATTACAATTCACCTTTATAAACTCAGCCATAGCCCAACTCCTAAACTATGCAGATAAAAGCATTGCACAAACACTTCAATAAACCCCTTCTCCCTTGATTACACTGTGCCTATCTGCACCTATCAATACACTGATCAAACCATTTATAGGTTAGAATTCAAAAGTTATCAGTTTTTTAAGTTTTCTTGGATAGCAACAAATGACTAAGCTTTTAAAGTGGGTTTTTTTTTTCTTTTTCTTTTCATTGTTTAGAAAACTGACAAGGCAGAAGTAAACAAAAATTAAAAAGTCACCTATATAGTGCCAAGGAACACAACTGAATCCTTTCTACTATAAAAATGGGAACTAGCAAAAGACCCTCACATATGTGCTTTGATTCATCCTCCAAAGACAGAAAGCAGTAAATTCCAACTGACCAAAAATGCATAACAAAACAATGAAGTTTAAACTACTACTATGGCACATTTCACATTTCAACAAGCTGAGTCTTATGATCACTACTGTTATCGTTTGTCGATGAACGGCCATGTGACAATCACTGAACACAGCCATCCTCTGTCACTGACCAGGAATAGGGGCGGTGACCAGGGCCTCGAAGGGCATCCATCTGCTACCGTCACTCTCATCACAATCTGACTCAGCAGCTGGGAACAAGCATCCACACACACATAAACCCACTTAGGCAGATGACTTGGAGATTCATACAGACACACAGTACTTTCACTATCAATTGAATAAATAATCGTAATAGCAATACTGATATCTGCGTCAATGGAAGTCAGTCTGTGAGTCAGTGCACTATGGAGACAATGTTGATGTGGAGATTTAGCTCCCTTCCTCCCCCACTTTTTTAAGGGGTACCCCGATTGAATGCAGCAATGCTCACACCAAACAGGTGTAAGGCGTTTGTTTGAATAACTAAATATGAGAAAAGGTACAACAACACTGCTGATGCCTAACAAAAAAATACATCAGAGCAAAGATAAGAAATATAAGGAGAAGAATGAGTCTCACTGTGATGAACAATTTGTATGATGGAAGCACCAAATCAAATGGTTCGAACACTTGACTCTAAATCTGAGGAGAGCAGGCTTATGGCACAGTCCCACCAGTATCTGGTGGGGAGAACCATGAAATGGGATTTTCCCCATCTCCACCGTAACCATGTGTGTAGATGTGCTGATGGATTAAACCCTCCAAGCGTACGTGCATGCAGAAGGAACCCTCACTTAAACTGTCAGCTCTTGTTGAATTACCGACACACTAAAGTGGCAAGAATGGACCAGGAGAGAGACATGCAAAGTCAAGCATTCCTCATTTCTTACTGAAATCCTGTAAAGAGCCTTTGGATTGCAAAAACAGGAAATTTACTATAAAAAACAAACAAACAACAAACAAAAAAAAACAGTTTATGATATACTGACCTGTCCAATGAATGCATTACCCCTACTTGGCATGGAACATCACCATATTACCCAGATCACCCATGGTGAAAAGGGAGCTAATTTTGCCTCCAGACTCAGGCAGTAAGAATGATCACACTTGAGTGAGTTCACTTCCCTGCATCCTATTCAAACTAACTGAGGGGGCCGGAATAGCCTAGTTGGTAAAGCGCTGGACTCGTGATCCTGGGGTGTGTGGGTTCAAATCTCCGCTGGGCTGTTTTGGTACAGGGGGATTTTTCCCTCAGAGTTAACATTGGTTCTGACTCCATTTCCATACAGTCCTTTGTAGGAGACTTTAAACCAAGGTTCTGGTGTGAACGCATGCATAACATCTTGCACACATGTAAAATCCCATCACCACTTACAGAAGAGAAGGTCAGTTTGGCCGTTAGTATGGATGACAAGTTACACATAGCATGCAGCTTCCCCGAAGCCTTAATGGTGGGATAAAAAAAACGTCATACACACAAAACTCCACTCCCTTTGTGAGTACATGGGATTAATCCTTTCTTGTCTATACAGGGAGTGTATGCAGAAAGATAGAAAAAAAAAAAAAAACACTAGCAGAGTTTTTGCATCTTCTGGAGACCAAGGTGGGAGAAAAGAAGGCATCCTGGTGTCAGGACAGGTAAGTATATCATAAAAGTACTTTTCTCATACCTACCAATCCAAACATATGCCAGATTATCAAAAAGGATGATGAGAAGCACGCTGACCTGAATAAAAAGATTATCAAAAAGGATGATGAGAAGCACACTGACCTCAATAGAAAGACACTGATCCAACATGAGGATATCCCTGAACAGTTCCATTTGCCTAGAAGTCAGAGGTCACTAGGGGCTATGCGTGATAGTGTTCCTGCCTACTTCAGAGGTGAAAACATTAGTCCCCACTCTCCCTTGTGATTACGGCACAAAGTGACAAACATTAAGAAAGTCTCCAGGAGAAAAGCATTTCACAAGCACAAAATCTCGAAAAGATGATGACCCCCTCCGGTGACATTGTGGGAAAGCGAGCGAGAACAAAAAGTGTCACTCCAAAAACCATTTCATAAACATATCAAATGAATACAAACGGTAACTTGAATGAAGCGCAAAGCTACACAAGTGAAAACACACACAAAAATGGCAGACAGTGAAGGTGCCATGCCAACAAAACAATCAAAGCAGAAAGGTTCAATGAGAAATCAGAGGGATGTGTTGCCACTTGGGCAACTACTATGCCCCTGAGGCAGTCAAGTGCCTCCAGATCTTCAGTCATGTCATACAGGTAAAACCTTGCATAGGTTGTGGTTGTCTCTCTGCTCTCCCAATGTCATTTTGAGGGAATGCTGATAATATGGCAATGTTCCATGCCAAGTTGGAATATAAGGCATTTGTTTGGACAGGTAAGTACAAGAAAAAATACTCGTGTTTTTTTTTCAGCACCCTTACACACCACTGGCTGTGAGAACAATTTTTCAATATCATATTTCAAGTAAAATAAACTATGGAAGAAGGAAGAACAACATGAACTGCTCTGCAACTGACCTGCATGATGCGTTTGAGGAAGAGTTCAGCAGAGGGTCGTGACCAATCCGTGAACAGCTGTGGAGCCACAGTGGCCACCATCTCCAACACCCGCAACAGGCAGACCGAGATCTCAAAACAGGCTGCGCAGATCTTCACCTGACGCCCCTCCAGCAGAACATCTGACCTCTGAGTCATCTGCTGGATCTGCACACACACACACACACACACACACACACACACACATACATACATACATACATACACACACACACACACACACACACACACACACACACACATACACGTATACACATACAAGTATACACATACCCATTCCCACACACAGAAACATACAATAAGTAACAAGGAAACTTAAAGAAAACTTACTATGCCACTGAATAAAAGAAACCAAGAAATCACACAAATTATTTGCTTGTTTCTTTTGTTAGGCAGCACAGTCATTTTTCTTTGAAGTTTGTTTCAATTCATGCCTGCAGTCACCTCCCCTTGAAACTGACAAAGAAGAAACAGGAACATAAGACTACACAGACAGTGCAAAAGAAAAGACTAATGATGTCCTAAAAATAGTCCCAGATCTCTTCACTGCATACCAAAAACATCAAGCCATTGGGCAGAATACTCTTCATGCCTTGAAATCAAATTGCCTGTAGACTAAACAGTGAAAAGTGACAGCTGCAAAAGTATAATTCTGTGTACAGCTATCATTTGAACTTTCTGTGAAACTGCTGACCAATTAAAGCATGCTGCCAACAGTGTGTTTAATGCCCAGAAATTGAAATCTGTACTATGGGAAAAACTAATAAAATTTACTGACGATAAAATGAATTTAATGTACTGACAATAAAATCAATCTTAAATGCTTTTCTTTTCTCATAGTTTTTCCCTCCACTTCCTCCCAGTATATGGCTTTTCCAACTACAACCAACTTGCAGCCGCATCCAGGCCACCCCACAGCAGTCCTAACCTGCAGGAAAACTCATCATGCTAGGTCACCACCAGACCAACATTCAGGAGACCCAGCACTCTTGCCAGGTCACACCAATGGTGTTTCATGGTACCTGATCTGCTTCAACATGTACAGGATACCTAGTCATTTCTTAGGTCAGCATGCAAGGGGTCTGTCATCGGATGGACATGGAGGGGGGTACCCGCTCATACTGGTTCTGTGACTTACCAGTACTGTTGTCAACAAACTCTATAGCAGATAACGCCTTGCATATGTTGCTGGATCAGAACAAGCATCACTGAACACCACCAAAGTCAGAGCAGTGCAGAGTGCCGGATCCCCTCTGTTGGATTGCCTCAATGCAAACTGATATTGATAAATCTCTTCTGAATGCCAGAGCTGAAGCTACCACAGGACCCGGCTGGATGTAGCTGTGTGTACGACAGCCAGTATGAGCAGCGAGGAAATAAAGCCACAGAGTGGGCATGGGAAAAAAAATGGCATCCCAAAACATCATTTGTGAAGACAGTGACAGGTCAGTTGTGGAGCCAGACCAAGGGAACAAGTCTTATGGAGAGGAGATCTCGATTTTGACCTACCCCAAACACATACGTTTTGATTTAACCAGCAATCAAAACTACAGATATATCTCAGCACAAATAGAAGATGCAGAGGGGAAATCAAAATGAGATCAACCTGACAGCAGGGCATGTAAATGGTCACACAACATTGCACATTTTGTTCTATATCTATGTTAATTCCTGACAATGAAAACAAGAAAGCTCCATTCTAGCTTCAGACAATAAAACACAATAACCAGCTTTTGATCAGGTTTGAACCCTTTCTTCTCAAGTCAGGAATTCAAAACATCAACCACTTGCCTCGGGTGTGGCTGGACCACATCTGCTCTGGTTTTTCCCATTCCCATGCTTGCTGTCACTTACCTCCTGCATCATGCCGACAAACTCTGAGAAGGACCAGTTCAGCTGGTTCATCAGGGTGTCCAGAAAGCGGGTGGACAGGGACTCATTGTCCAACAGGGTTTTGGCCAGCAAGCTCTGGAACACCTGGGATGGGCATGGCTCTGCATACACATACACATGTGTTCATTATGTTACTGTCACACACACTTACACACACAAACACGTGTACATCAAGTTACTGTCACACACACACACACACACACACACACACACACACACACACACACACACACACACACACACACACACACCACACACACACATACA
Source organism: Conus betulinus (assembly GCA_016801955.1). NCBI lineage: Eukaryota > Metazoa > Mollusca > Gastropoda > Neogastropoda > Conidae > Conus > Conus betulinus. Next base: position 67,299 of record JADBJO010002267.1, read on the forward strand.
CAACAATGAAACACACACACACATATACACACTCACATCACACATATACACACATTCAATACACCAGAAACAAAAGCATGGATACACCTGGCATATCCATGTAACTGATTTTTGACACAGCTATCTTTTCAACCAAAGACCAACATGTGCACAGGTGTGTCTTTATTGTCCTTTCTTTTGAAATACCTGCTGGCTTGCTTTTCATGCCACAATATGAAATGGCAAACGCATACCTTTTCTTCATATAACTGGAAAAAGAAAACTTCAGGTAATCAAATAACCTGTGTTGATAAAACTGGCAAAATGTCTGGCCTATACAGTAGAAAACTGTACCAATATGGGAATGAGCAAGGTGACACCTAGGCGCATGACCAAGGTGACACCCAAGCACATGACCAAGGTGACACCCCAAGCACATGACCAAGGTGACACCCATACACAAGGCCAGTAATTCTTCTACCCGCAGTGGCATTCCCAGAGGGCACAATCACAAAATCAAAACATGAAAGGCGTGAAGTATTCAGCAAATGCAGTAAACCTCCATTGCAGTTGCAGTAAACCTCCACCAACACTGACCTTGTACACTGACGAAGGTGAAGTCTGTAGGGGTGACCTTGGCTGGCAGGAGGTTGGGTAGGTGGCGATAGCGGTTAGCAAAACCACATCCCTGCAGGAGGCCAGCAGAACCATCAACACACACATCCTTCAACAGCAGCAGACACGGAACATGTATCACCAGCACCAAACCAACAACACATCCTTCAACAGCAGCAGACACGGAACATGTATCACCAGCACCAATCCAACAACACATCCTTCAACAGCAGCAGACATGGAACATGTGTATCACCAGCACCAAACCAACAACACATCCTTCAACAGCAGCAGACATGGAACCTGTATCACCAGCACCAAACCAACAACACATCCTTCAACAGCAGCAGACATGGAACATGTATCACCAGCACCAAACCAACAACACATCCTCCAACAGCAGCAGACACAAAGCATGTATTACCAGCACCAAACCAACAACACATCCTTCAACAGCAGCAGACACGGAACATGTATTACCAGCACCAAACCAACAACATCCTTCAACAGCAGCAGACACGGAACATGTATTACCAACAACAAACCATAACCTTAGTCAACCTAGAGAAAAATTGGAAAGTTAAAACCTTTAATACTACTGTCCAATCTTTGCTGTCAAGCACAACCCACAGAGCAAAATATAAATAATAAAATGAAATTTTTGTTTGTTATGTACTTCTTTTAAATGTCGTGAGAAAATAAAAGATTTTCACAGCCTATAACTTTCTTTAATTCCATGACTCTTCACAAAGGACAATGTGCTGATTTCATTAAATTATGATCAAAGCATTTTAAGCCCACAAGGCTTTCCTTTTCCACCTACAGCAGCATTCAAGATTCATTTCATTGTCAATACAGATTCATTTTCCACCAACAGTCCCACACTAGTTCTCAGTCTCTTTTATTATTCATAAAAAAAGTGACCAGCCCACCTTCTACACTTGATTCTCCATGCATTGCACAATCAGCAACAAGACCATTCTTAACTCTCTTGTCACAAACAGTCGCTACAGCGTTTTCCGATGATGCAACGCTTCAGTACGAATGAACGCTATCAAGGTTTCGGCCTTCACCGACTTTTCATGCGGTGGCAGTGTGATCAGTACACTGCAACAAGATGTAAATAGTCTCGTCAGCATTCCTTCGTTCGACTGCACAGTGGTTTCATGGCACACCATCACCCACTTTGCCTCAGTGGCTGATTGACCAGACCAACCCACATGACTTACTAATCTGCATAGAAACATGGCGTCTCAAACAAGTTTTTCTGCAAATGTGTCGGAGCAAAGTCAAGCCCGTCGGCACGTTTTAGCATTCCTGAAGTTATTGAAATGCTACAAACGGAAGGTTCAGACATTGAAGAAGAGGATGACGAAGCTGATGAAAGTGATTCCAGTGAAGAATTTTGAGAGAAGAGGAAATTTGACACTGACTCGTCTGTGGAGCTCAGCGATGATTAAGGCGAGGGTGGGCCACTTCGCCACACGAGCAGGGTGTTTGCGTCCCGCGCGAAAGACTGGGGATTTGAGAGTGAGCAGAGCTCATTGGCTTTCCTTTACACGACTGGCGCGAAGAAGAGTGAAGTTTTTTTTTCCGACAGTGCCTCCTTTTTCTGGTACTTCTGGCCTTCATGTGTCAGCTGAGTGCCATGCCCCCATTTTTGCATTATTCCAAGTTAGCTTGTCCATAGCAGGCATGTGATTTTTCTATCTTATTTAGTTTCCTGGAGTGTATCTACCTTTTTTCCAACCCATTTAGTGTATTTACAGACATTTTCTGCTGAATGTGAAGCCATGGACCCACTGACTGTGCAAGAGTGTTGTGATGCACCTGAAAAAAACTGGACATTTTTTTCAGCCTCAAGCGTAAGAAATCGTATGAAAGTGGGAAGTTTATTCTTTTGTATTCTACTAACACAATTTATGAATAACACTTCCTGAAAATTTTGTTTAGTCATCTTTTGTTTTGTATTTTTGGTGATTTTTTTTTCTTACCATAACAAATGGCCCATCCACAGGAAAAACAAGGGACAGAACTGTCCGTCCCAAGTGAGTTAACCACTAGCAATGACTGCTTTCACGTTCTGACTTAAGCAGAAACAGTGTCCAGACTGGAAGCAGAGTTACAAATCTTGCTTTCTTTCATAACAAGCTCTGCGCCTACATGCTATGAGCTATGCACATGCTTGTAAATGACATCAAATAATATCAACCAGTAGCTTGGGCTTTTTTTTCAATGAAAGTTTTTTTACATATCCTAATACAAAAGTCATAGCCTGTTGTTATATATTAACGGAAAGGGTTACAAAAATGTTAAATTTGCACAGAGAATACATTTAAATACCACTTAACCGATTTGACAACTGTTGTGACAGAGACAACTTGACCAACATATGAGAGAGAACACTCTTATTTACATTCATTTGTATGACAACAGTTTATGAACGGGGGTGAAAAAAAAATGGGGAGGGGGGGGATGGTCCCGTGAATAAACGAGAAGAAAATGGTGTTCATTATGTAATTAAATAATCTGCCCAATATGTTGCCAAGCCAGTAAATTCCAGCCATACCTTAACTAGGACAGCATTGTTTTCGCTTTAGTAAGTTTCTGGTGGTGAAAGGGTCATCGTTATAACAAGAAAACCCTTTCAGTAACCTGGAGCACTTTAACAAGTGTTTCAGGTGCTTGTTTCCCTCAGCCCATGCATGGGATGAACATGAGAATTTCACACAGACTGACTGGACACATGTGGCAGGCCTGTCCATAAAGGAACAGCAATGCTGCTGACTCAAGATGGCTGGAACATCACCGGGGAATGACCGAGCTCCACCATTATGAGCCAGTTTATTAAACAAAAATTTATTTTACTCAAAGTGCAAGAGGAACCAGTTTATCAGCAAAAAAAACTATTGTATCCAAAGGGAAAGAGACGCCATTTTATTAACATGAAATTTATTTTACCCAGAGTGAAAGAGGTGCCAGTTTATCATCATAAATTCATTTTACCCAAAATGAAAGAGAAGCCAGTTTATCATCATAAATTCATTTACCCAAAGTGAAAGAGGTGCCAGTTTATCATAAATTCATTTTACCCAAAATGAAAGAGGAGCCTATTTATCATCATAAATTCATTTTACCCAAAATGAAAGAGGTGCCAGTTTATCAACATAAATTCATTTTACCCAAAGTGAAAGAGGAGCCCGTTTATCATCATAAATTCACTTTACCCACAGTGAAAAAGGAGCCAGTTTATAAGCAAAAATCTATTTCACTGCTTTCTGGGGAAGAGGAGCCAGCTCATCAGCAAACAGTTTTTTCAGCTTAAATGTGTTTTACCCAAAGTCAAAGGGAAGCAGACAAAGCGTTAACTGTTGGCCTGATCTGTCCACTTCATTCCGTCACAAGGAGGCTACAGTTCCTCACAGACGGTCTAACAGGTCACCAGGGCTTGGAAGCATAATTACACCTTTCAGGCACTGCATAATACATTTCTCTCCTTAGTTCCCCTTGCTCATGACCTACCTTCCACAGTCGCACCAGGATCCAGTTGGTGTGTGCCCATGACCGGTTCTCGTAGGGAGCCAGTAGAGACTCTATCATCGACAGTCGCCTAGTTACACACATGAAAAATGCAGTTGTGCTGTCATGCTTTTTTCCTTTTATATATATATATATATATATATATATATATATATATATATATATATATGCATGCATGCATTATTATTCATTCAAAGGCAAGGATTCTACTACAAAATGAGTTAAAGAGTATACTACCAAACACAATACATATAAGACAAATCTGACCGTGTTTAAAACAAAATTGTGTGTATTATTTTTTGTGTTTGTGGATAAAGAATCTTTTCTTTCTTCATCTCATATCAATCCTCCTGCGAGCGCACTTGCGTTCAAAAATTACTTCCATTCTCTCTTTCATACAGAGAAAAACACACACACACACAAACACACACACACACACACAAGTAGAACACATATGGTTCTATATATAGATACCAAAGGGCATGAAAACAGGGAGTTTGTATTATACTCCCTGTTTGGCTTGTATACTTACCACGTCAGACCATAGCATTCAACAGCAGTTAGTCAGCTCTGCCAGGCCGAATTTTTTTGTGGCTAATGCAGTAATAAGAGACCATCACCTGACGCCCACCCTACTTCCGGCAGGGAAGAAGCCGGTGTAAACTTCCTGTTCCTCGTTCAACAAGGCCAATGCGCAAGGTAACCCCAAGAACCATAGCGCTAGTGGGGAAGGCAAGGTGGGCATAAGAGTCTGACATGGTAAGTATGCTAGCCAAACAGTGAGTATAATACAAACTCCCCATTTTGGTGTCATATACTATACCATGTCAGACCATAGCAGAATTCAAAGGAACTGGAGGAGGGGCTGAGCACCCTAATGGTTCTTGGGGTTAGCAGAAGAATAAATATGGCTGCGTTAGCCGCAAGAGAAGTCCCTAGAACCATCAGCCCTGGGCATGCGGACCTCCCTTAAATACACATATATGAAGGGATTGTCCGAATGCCAGTAGGCTGCCTCTAGGAGTGTGGAGCAAGAGGACAGAGCGCAGAATCGTTGTGGAAGTGGCTAGGAAGCCTCTAGAGATAGGGCTGGGAGGAAGCACCTGGGGTGCGAGGGTTCCCAGTAGCCCGGAATGGAGCCAGTCGAGAGCCTTGACGAAGAAGGTAGGAGACAGAAGTGCCTATGTGAATTTGGAAGGCCAGATGGGGGGAAACAGAGTTGAGCCACAGGAGGTCATATCCCCTTGGACCAGGCTCAGAGCTGGCTCTGTGCAAAGTCGCTAATCCAAAGATCGAGTGAGGCCCCAGCCCCAGTCGGAATGTCCAAGACAGACTGCGACTGCGTGCACACACACACACACACACATACACACACACACACACACACACACACACACACACACACACACACACACACACACACACACTCACAACACACACACACACACATACACAACCACGCCACAGCAACATTCAATCCTACAGTCCTTCATCCATGAAGCTAACAGCATCCCAACCTCTTCCCCAACCCTGAGAAATCACTCACTGGTCATGGGCAGGTTCTCCAACACACCCAGCGTGTCTCTGTGACACGTGAACAGAGCCAGGGCCTGGACGATGTTGTCCCGCAGATCTGGAAAAACATTTCTTAAATACCATTTTTTTAAAAACCTTCTCATTTACATGAACCTTCTTTCAGAAAATAGCATGGATTATGTTACGATAAATTAAGTCCTTTCTGAGATTTTTTTTTCTTTTTTTTTCAGTCTGGAAATTGTACTGTTTACCTAAGGATCAATCAAGTCTTTCTGGGGGTTATCACCTTGATAAAACCAAGTCTTTTCATTAGTTTTCATTACAGTAAAACAATTTCTTCTAGTAAACAGCATTTCACACAGTAAAATTGGTCTTTTCATCTTGAACATTCAAATCTTTCTGAAGTTTCACCCTCAAGAAAACAGCACCATTTCCATTCAGATAAAATCAAGTACTTTGCAAGATGATTTTCTTTTCTGGAAATGGCACTGGTTTCATTAAGATCAGATCTTTCTGAGGTTTCATCATCTTGGAAACAGCGCTCTTTTCATTAGGATCACTCCAGTCTTCATGGGGTTTTGTCATCCTCTTAAGCATTGTTTTCATTATGATCAACCAAGTCTTCATTTGCTTTTGTTATCCTCTTAAACAGTACTGTTTTCATTACGATCAACGAAGTCTTCATAAGGTTTTGTCATCCTCTTAAACAGTATTGTTTTCATTATGATCAAACAAGTCTTCATTAGGTTTGTCATCTTCTTAAACAGTACTGTTTTCATTATGATCAACCAGGTGTTTATCAATCTCTTAAACAGTACTGTTTTCATTACGATCACTCAAGTGTTCATGGGTTTTTGTCATCCTCTTAAACAGTACTGTTTTCATTACGATCACTCAAGTGTTCATGGGGTTTTGTCATCCTCTTAAACAGTACTGTTTTCATTATGATCACTCAAGTCTTCATGGGGTTTTGTCATCCTCTCAAACAGCATTCTTTTCGTCAGGATCAACCAAGTCTTCATGGCAGCTTTATTATCCTGGAAATGGCACTCTTTTCATTAGGATCTATCAAAGCTTTGTGGGGTTTTATCATACTCAAATACAGCATGGTTTTCATAAGAATATAGCTAGCATTTCTAGTATTGTTACATCCCTTTTCAAAAGAAAAAAATCAGGTCCTTTCTGGGTATGGTTTCTTCTTGAAAGAGCATTGTTTTCATTGACATCAATAGGGCACACAGCCACTCTCCAGAGGACCAAAGGCAATTGATTCACAGATCTCCATACCCACAATTTACTGTTGGGGTACATCTCCAGAGTATTTACCAGAACTTCTTTGCTCATGGCAGTCTCTTCATTGAAAACTTTCCATCAGAAAACAAGAACAATGAAATGCTAGTGCTTGACAAAGCTGGAAACTTCCTGAGCGAGTTTTCTCTCTTGTTGATCTTGTCTTGTAAATGCTGAGAGGAAGCCCCTCTCATCCCAAACTACAAACTGGGGGGGGGAGAATCTGACTTTCACCTTTATCTGGTGCTATTATAGGATATTGCGGATTGTTGTTTTCTGCAACATTATGGACAAAATAGACACAAGTATTGATGTACTGCTGTGAGTTATGCTGAATATTATTTTCCCCTGGCTCAGACTGCATGAGATTCTTTCCTTACAGATTTTATTAAACCAATTGATACTTCACATTGACAAAAATGTTTACTCAGAACATGGAGAAAAAGACAACCATCTGCACAGTCCTGTGTCTGCTCCCTCTCCCCCTAATCCCACCTCCATCCAAAGTACTGCTCCTGCAACATTTGCTTAGACTGCCTATCTTTATCCCCCCCCCCCCCCCCCCCTCCTTAACCTCTCTCTCTCTTTTTCACAGAATGCAGCCCATCTACTCACCATTGCTGACAATCCTTGGGTTTGCGAAATGGTCCACAAGAAGGTGGCATACTGTTGAAGCAGCTGGTCAACGTCTGAAACAGCAAGACATGCACTGGTTTAGCTTACATACCAGCACAGGCACACACACTGAATTCTCTTTAGCGCACACTTCCCAGAACATTAAGTATTCTAGACACACATCACACAATGACGACACCCCTGAAGACCAACTCACTTGGTAAGGCTTTGAAGGGTTGGATGGTGTTGAAGTAGTTGCGCAGGGGGCATTGAAGGCATGGATGCAGGTCTCTATATAGAACTCAGGCACGTACTGAAACAGCTGGCGGTAGGCAGACCCCTTCTCCAACGTCCGCAGCACCACACGCAGCAGCCACTCCACATCTCGCTGCTTGTTCTGGGAAGCCCATCAAATTCTAACCATGCTGCTTACAGCCCAACAGATTAACAAGACTGCATCAAGGCTGTCCTTGTCTTAAAAGCAAACGCCCTTTACAACGAAAATCATATTCTGATGACTAAAAACATGATCAAGCTTCAAGAACAGATTCAAACTTCCTACAAACGCATTAAAATCAGATCAAAGAGAGACATATTCATTTCCTTCAGGACAGCAAAAATAGTCTGAGGGTACTCTAAGAAACCAAAAGTTACTAATGAGATTTTAAAGACCGTACTTACTTTACAATAATATTCAAAGTGTGCTTCTGTTTTTTTCTTTCTTAATGGTTGAGGTGTGTACAGAATGCAAACTGGAATGATTATGCAAACACAAAATGCCACAGCCTTTGTTGGAAATGGTTTTCAAATATTTCAGCATACATGCACACAGCATAAACCTACATAAAAAAATATATCCCCAACCCATACATCCAGTTTAACCCACCAAGCGAACTGACCTGAGAATAGACGACGGCGATGACCCAGGCCATGTGACGGCTGAGTTCTGTGACCTTGTCCTGAAACACCTTGCTGGCCTTGTCCAGGTCCTCACGCACTGACGCCAGCTGCACACAGGTCAAGACACCATGACCTGTTTCTACACCATCACATGTCACAACACCATCATTTATCACACACATCGTTACCACACTTTCACATGTTACAACACCATAATTTATCACACTGTTACCACACTTCCACATGTCACACCGCCATTATTTATCACACTGTTACCACACTTCCACATGTCACAACACCATTATTTATCACACTGTTACCACACTTCCACATGTCACAACACCATTATTTATCACACTGTTACCACACTTCCACATGTCACAACACCATTATTTATCACACTGTCACCACACTTTCACATGTCACAACGTCATTATTAATCACACTGTTACCACATTTTCACATGTCACAACACCATTATTTATCACACTGTCATCACACTTTCACATGTCACAACGCCATTATTAATCACACTGTTACCACACTTTCACATGTCACAACGCCATTATTTATCACACTGTTACCACATTTTCACATGTCACAACACCATTATTTATCACACTGCTACCACACTTCCACAAGCTGAGGGATATGGAGACTAGGAACATAAAAGCACAGTGCACACTATGCAAGCCAGTGTCATAAGGGAAAAAAAAAGAGAGATGACAAACTGATGATCAGGTGAAGGATATGACAACACATACACAACCACCACCAAACTACCCCCAGGAAAAAAAACACACACACACACACACACACACACACACACAACAAACATGACAGCAAAGTAAACAATCAATTCTTTTCAAATTTCTGCTGTAGCCCAGTGAATATTTTGAAACTTCATTTTTTTTTTTTTTTTCCCTTTTTTTTAGTGACACTTTATGCCATAGGTGTGGTACATTACCAGTTCATGTATGTATACTTAAGTGGTGTACAATGTGTCTCCTTTTCACCTGTGTCATAAAACTCATACAAAAACATCAACAGAAACACAGTTTGTTTGGCTCTTTCATGCTACTGGGGTCACAGAAAGTTACATCTCTTACACAACATTGAAGCTAAATGTCAGAAAATACAGAGACTAAGAGAACAAAGATACAGATATAAAAGTACACAGAGAGAGCCAGATACAGAGACAGTCACAACGAGAGACACAAAAAGAGAGAGAGAGACTGGACTCACATCAGCAGGACAGCGGTCAACTTTGTTCCGTGTGTCTTGAAGTGCCAGCACAAAGTCTTTCATGTTGTCTTGCAAAGCCCACATCTGCATACAGAGAAATTCTCACATACATATGCACACAAACACATGAATGCACATGCACACCTACACACAGGTACACACGCATATGCGTGCGTGCACACACACACACATGCACACTATGTACTGTTGTGAATTTTAAAAAAGGTTTCCTACTCTGCTGTGTAAAGTTAGTATCCCACATTGCAATCAGCCAATAAGCACTTTCTTACCACTGATGCACAGTGCATACCAAAATGATCAATATATATCCATATCAATCTGAACATTTTTAACAGCATCAGAATTATTACCTGCTGCTACACCTAATGCCCTATACTATTCTGTACTGTATAACCAATAAGCACACTTCCTTGAGAGCAAAATCCATTCACAAAGCGTGACAGTGAAGTAAAACTCACATTTAGAAAGATACAGTTTGTTGCCATACAACATGGGTGACAATCAACCCAATAGTATGTTGTCATACTACAACATGGGTGACAGTCAACCCAATAATTGGTTGCCATACTACAACATGGGTGACAATCAACCGATAGTATGTTGCCATCTACAACATGGGTGACAAACAACCCAATAGTTTGTTGTTGCCCATACTACAACATGGGTGACTGTCAACTCAATAGTTTGTTGCCATACAACATGGGTGACAATCAACCCGATAGTATGTTGCCATACTACAACATGGGTGACAAACACCCCCGAGTTTTGTTGCCATACAACAACATGGGTGACAGTCAACTCAATAATTTGTTGCCATACTTCAACATGGGTGACAATCAACCCAATAGTATGTTGCCATACTACAACATGGGTGACAATCAACCCGATAGTATGTCGCCATACTACTACAACATGGGTGACAAATAACCCGATAGTCTGCTGCCATACTACAACATGGGTGACAGTCAACCCAATAGTTGGTTGCCATACTACAACATGGGTGACAATCAACCGATAGTATGTTGCCATCTACAATGGGTGACAAACAACCTGATAGTTTGTTGCCATACTACAACATGGGTGACAATCAACTCGATAGTTTGTTGCCATACAACATGGGTGAGAATCAACCCGATAGTATGTTGCCATTCTACACCATGGGTGACAATCAACCCGATAGTATGTTGCCATACTACACCATGGGTGACAATCAACCCGATAGTATGTTGCCATACTACACCATGGATGACAATCAACCTGATAGTATGTTGCCATACTACACCATGGGTGACAGTCAACTCAATAGTTTGTTGCCATACTACACCACGGGTGACAGTCAACTCAATAGTTTGTTGCCATACAATATGGGTGACAGTCAATTCAACAGTTTGTTGCCATACTACAACATGGGTGACAGTCAACTCAATAGTTTGTTGCCATACAACATGGTTGACAGTCAACTCAATGGTTTTGTTGCCATACAACATGGTTGACAGTCAACTCAATGTTTGTTGCCATACAGCAACACGGGTGACAGTCAACTCAATAGTTTGTTGCCATACTACAACATGGGTGGCAGTCAACTCAATAGTTTGTTGCCATACTACAACATGGGTGGCAGTCAACTCAATAGTTTGTTGCCATACGGGTGACAGTTAACTCAATAAGTTGTTGCCAGTCTTGTCACAGGTTGATCTCTACACAGCGACTATTCGCTGCTGTCATTTCCCCCAAGTGCCCTAATACCTGCTATAGGCCGAAGCCGAAACTCTCCCAGCAGAATTTTCGGTTCGGCCAACATGCACGGCCCGGAGGTGACTGGCAGACTCACCTACGGGAAACGGACACAGGCAGAACCCTTGCTGGAGGCGTATGGGCCTGAGCCCATGTATAATGGCGGTTTTACACAGGAGGTGTGGGGGGGGGGGGGGGGTCCCGCATGCCTTGGGGTCCACAGACACCCCACCCCACCCCCCATGCCCACCCCCCTCCCCCAGCGAACCCTCCCCGGGACGAGCGGAGGCACTTGCCGGGAAGTCGAAGAACTCCAAACATGGGTTATCATGGAGATCTTCCAACCTGGGTTTTTTTACTCCCACCTCCTTGTGGTCCCCAAACCCTCAGAAGGAGGGAGGCCATCCTCGACCTCTCTCCCCTCTACATGCCAGTGGAGGACTTATGGCCAGTCTTTGGCCACTCCCACCCCACAATCCCCCCCCCCCCCCCCCCACTGACCATAACTCCAGGTCTTGGCCACAGGCATCGTTTCAGTCAGGTCTGTGCCGCCCAGACCCCTGACGGTTCAGAGGTCCCTTTGACCCACCAAATTCAGGATCGAGACTCCGACTCAGATCAGAGACTCCATCCACCACCAGGATTGGGCAGCCTCAATAGATCTGAAGGACGCTTACGTTCAGATCCCTATACACCCATCCCACAGACAATACCTACGGTTCGTCTGGCAGGATCGGGTGCCCCCAGTCAAGGTGGTCCCCTTCGGCCTCTCCCTGGCACCCTCCCTCTTCATCCTCTCCATGAAGGTGGTCAAGGAGAGGGCCTCCCTGGCCAGACAGGACGACATTCGCCTCCTGGTGTACCTGGATGACTGGCTCGTCCTGGATCCCTCCCGGCCCAGTACTATTCCACACAAATCATCTTCTGCACCTCTGTTCTACACTAGGTTTTGTTACCAACCCCATCAAGCGTGAACTCAACTCGGTCAGAACCCTTACTTCCTCCTGGGGATGACGGAGTCCCTCTCGTCCCTCTTTCACCTGGACCAGGTTCCCAAGCGCCAACCCCAAAGGGAGTTCCATCGTCGTTGGTCACGGACCTCCGACTGCTGGGACCAAACCATTCCCCTTGGGCCTTGGTCCCAATGGGCTACGTAGAGTGGCTCAACCCCTCCTCACTACTAACCCCCGGGGTTCCCATCTCCCTCCCAACCCAGCCCTGAACTCTACACAGACTCCTCCAACTTGGGCAGGGGGGCGCCCACTGGAGAACAGTCAGACCTCGGGAATGTGGGATGCACAGACTGCCCGTCTCCACATCAACGTCCTGGAATTGGTAACGGTCAGGCTTGCCCTCCTCCGCTTCCAACCCCAGGTCTCACACCGACTTGTTCTCCTATTCAAGGACAACATTTTGGTGGCTTGCTGTCAACACAAAGGGGGGGGGGGGGGGGGTATGTGCTCGCTCCATCAGCCTCTCCCTCCAGACAGAGGCTCTCCTCCGCTGGGGTCACGCACGGGGAATCACCCTCTGCGCGAGACATACCAGGGACCTGCAATATCCTGGCAGACTCCCTCAGCTGGTCCAGGTCCCTCCTTCATTCGACATGGATCCTCATCAGGCTATCCCTAACCTTGGTGTGGGAACATTAGTTTGGCCCATGGTCGACCTCTTTGCCACCCGGTTCAACCATCTTCCCAATCCTTCACACGGTGATCTGGAAGGCGAGCTGGGAAGACCCAGCCTCATCCTCTTACCCCATGGTGGCCGACCCAGTCCTGGTTTCTGGACTTCAAGGCCCTCTCCCATGTTCCCCCCCTCCAGCTGAACTATCGGTGGTACCGGCTCAGGCAACCCTGCTCGGGTCGCCCTCACTCCACCATCGCAGGACCTACTATTACCGATGGGAAACATGAGTCTTCTGTGATCAGGCAACTCTGTTCCTCTTGATCGCTCCTTCAAATCTCCTGATAGGCAACTTCTACCTCACCTATCCTCCTCTTAAGCTCTCCGCTAGCTCCATTCAGGGCTGCCGGTTGGCTCTCTGCCCTCTATTCGCCAACTCGGCAGACCCTCCTGAGAAAGACTTCCTTCTCAGATAGATCTCTACGGGGGTGGCTCTATGTGAGCCCCGGTCCCCTAGGCGCATTCCCCTTGGGACCTCCTTTCCCTGAAATCTCTCTAACGTTCTCCCTATTTCTTAGCTAAGAATCAGGAACCGGCACTCCTCGTCCTCCCTCGTCATCCGCTCACTGGCAGACATCCCTCGTCATCCGCTCACTGGCAGACATCCTGGAGGGGGGAAAAGAGACCCCTGCGTGGAGACCTGGACCTCTGCTGTGCCCTTCTAAGTGTCTCAGACACTACTGGGAACCCTCGCGCCCCAGTTGCTCCTCCCTAGACATCTTATTTCTATCTACCCCAATAATAAGGAAGACACCTTGGCTGGCACCTTCTCTAGGTGCCTCTCCTGGATGGTGAGATCTGCCTACACCCAGGCATACTAGCATCTCCCAGGGCCCATGAAGTCAGAGCTCTGGCCGCTTCTGCAGCGTTCCAGCACTCTGTCCACCTGCACCATCTCCTGGAGACAGCCTACTGGCGTTGGAAAATCCCTTTCTAAACTTTTAGTTACGGGATATCCGCATGTCCAGGGCTGATAGTTCTACAGGGATCTCCTTTGTGGCGGCCAATGCAGCTATTTCGGTTAACCCCAAGAACCACTAGGGCACTCGTCCCTCCTCCTATCCTTTAAATTCTGCTATGGTCTGACATGGTAAAGTATATGACGCCAAAATGAGGAGTCTGTATTATACTCCCTGTTTGGCTAGTATACTTACCATGTCAGACTCTAATGCCCGCCCTACCTTACCTTCCCCTCTAGCGCCAAGGTTCTCGGGGTTACATTCCACGCAGGCCTCGCTGAATGAGGAACAGGAAGCGGCCACCAGCTTTCTTCCTATGGCGGAAGTAGCGTGGGTGTTACGTGAGTATCTATCACTGCATTAGCCACAAAAAATTAAGAATGTTAAGAATACTAACCAAACAGGGAGTATAATACAAACTCCCCATTTTGTTGCCATACAACAAGGGTGAAGGTCAACTCAATAGTTTATTGCCATACAACATAGGTGACAGATAGTTTGTTGCCATAAAACATGGGTGGCAGTCAACTCAATAGTTTGTTGCCATAAAAAACATGGGTGGCAGTCAACTCAATAGTTTGTTGCCATAAAACATGGGTGGCAGTCAACTCAATAGTTTGTTGCCGACAACACGGGTGAAGGTCAATTCAAACTTCATTAACCTTTGATTGCTGCACCCTGTTCATGCTTAGGTGCTACTGTTTGCCACATTCGGGTCAGTTTGACCCTTTTTTTTTTTCCTCCTGTTTGCCATGGAATTGCAGGTCTTGGGGGGTAATGATAAAAAAAAAAAAAATTCTAGCATCCAAACTACTGAAAGAAGGTACACATAATTCATACTTTTCTGAAAGGAAAATGAGCACACTATCCAATTATGACATTTTCACAAACATTGTTTTTGTTGTTGCTGGCAATGCATATGGTATGAAATTGCATATATTTTCACAAACAAAATCTTTACAGGTGTCATGGTCAACATGTCATGACATAAAATTACCTCAAAACATTTTGAAGAAAACATATGAAACAAAAAAATATATGTGTCTTCTTAAACTTTCGATGCTGATCAGGTAACTGGTCTTGTTTCCACACAGTTTTGGTTCCCGTTGACACAGAAACTTCACACACAGTTTTTTCTTGGTCTCCTTTTTTTTTCAAAGATCTGGGTCCTTTGCAAACACACCAGACACCAGACATACACATACACACACTAACAATATACAAAAGCAGGCAACTGTCACCACATAATAGTGCTTTTTGTTTAGTACACCTGGAAACAAACTGTAATACATAGAGATACTGTGAGAAACACTGTCCACTAAGGTAGCTGCTCTTGTTTTTTCTTTTGCCCTGCTTGGAACATGCTTTGCACCTCCTGCCTGAGGACTGCTTTCCTGCAGCCTCTGAGATGCTGACAGGGTGGGACACTGCTATGACCTGCTCTGCATAATGATTAGTTTCAGTTATGAAGTGGTCAATCGGTTCATCAGTCAAGAAAAGCCGGTTATAATCTATAGGCCTTTCCCCTTCAACTGGTGTCATGAGGCAGGCTCTGTGAAGGTTGGTATGTCTGGCTGGGTCATGTGTAGTTGTACAAGGGGATGATCCAGCACCACACCTCTCCCCTCGTCCCCACAGAACTCCTTTTCCTTGGCCACTTCCTCTGCTCACACCTGTTGAGATAATTATTGTAAGATATTTGCCTTTTTCACACACACACACACACACACACACACACACACACACACACACACACACACACACGCGCACACACACGCACACTGTTTACACACATAATGATGCACTCTCTCTCAGACACACAAGCTAATACAGTATTCACTCACTCACTCTCACACACACACACACACACACTGTTCACACACACAATGATGCACTCTCTCTCAGACACACAAGCTAATACAGTATCACACACACACACACACACACACACACACACACACACACACACACACACACACACACACACACACACACTACATTGAAGTAACATGGTACAATGACTGTCAGTCTCACCTTGACCAGTTCCTCTCCTTCCGCTTGGCCACATGCCAGGTCTGCCACACACAACATGCTTACACATTGGCTCAGTCAGTGTGCTCGCAGACAATGAAGGCTGTGGCACTTCTCCCTCACTTTCCCCCTCTGTGGTCGAACCACTCGACTGGTCAGCGCCTCACTCAAAATCTGGGTCAGCAAGACTTTTGATATCTTGCCTCCAGTTCCACTCTCTCATCTCTGCTGATGTCAAGACAACTAACATGGTCAAACATGGACAGTGTCCGAGGCCTAAATCACCCCAGTTCCCAGCAATCTGTTTCATCATATTCTGACAAGTTGGTGTCACAAAAAGCACTTAAATCTTAATCCTCAATCAGTTGTAGAACTTCATGTAAAATTCCTTCAATTTATGTTGTCTTTTTACTCCGTTGGGGCTCGGTTGAGGTTCGTCATCAGCCACATTGAACTTGACTTCTCACAAGAGAGGGGGGTGGTGACACAAAGGTGATGAACAGACCATTGCACAACATGCTTGGAGCTCACAGCTTATGAATAACTCAAGCAGACATATCAAGCTTTCTGACCGGTGTATGTTGGGACTCCCTGGTCTAAATGTGGGGCAATGGAAATTCCAGCAATAACACAGATGGAGACCTCCGTCACTGGGTAATTTATTGCACACAGAAACATGACTGAAATCTCCGGCATGAGGCACTCAAAGGGTTAAGAAAAGACAACACCTAATTCATTCTTGCAGGTGTCAAAGCCCCAAACCATGAATATGGATGGCTTTCTACTCACAACCAATGAATAACCTTTAATGGCTCTTCCTCAAAACAAAACAGGTGTAGTGCTCCTTACATTACTTGCAACACTTTGGAATGTGCAACATTTTCTTAACTTTCTCAAAAGAAATGCATACTGCGAAATAACGGAATAGCTCAGTGGTAGAGTGCCGAACTCATAATCTTGGTGATCCTGGGGTTGCGAGTTTGATTCTCTGCCAGGCTGCTTTGGTACAGGATTTTTTCCTCAGAGTTAACACTGGTTCTGACTCCATTTCCCATACAGTTCTTCGAATGAGATTATCAATGGAGGTTCCGTGTGTGAACGCATGCATAACATCTTGCACAGACGTAAAATCCTACTACCAACTTTCGGAAGAGAAGGCCAAATTGGCCGTTAGTATGGATGACATATTACACATAGCATGCACCCTGTGTGAGAAATGGAAAGAATGAAGGAAGTAAGGAAACTGAGTGAATGATATTGAACGATATTGACTGGATGACATGGGAAACAACTGAATGGAGCGCCAACTGGCAGCTCTTCAGTCGGCACTGCCCACATAGGCAGCCCATTGTGTAAGCGAGTGTGGACTGTAAAGCACCTTGAGCTTGGTCTCTAGCAGAGGATAGGTGCTATGTAAGTAATCATCATAACAATAAAATGCACCCCTGTTAAGGGAGGGAAAAATGACTGAATGAATGATGAAGATGACAGCCAGCTTGTGGACATGATTGACAGGCTCCATAATGCTGCCCCTAGTCAAAACTTGAAAAAACAACTTCATTCACAGAACTGTGTTCTGAAGCTTTCTGCGCTATCTCATTGGTGGCAACTTTCTGGGGTCAAAAGTCAGTAACCAGAGGAGAAAGGAGGTGTGGTGAGATGAAGAGGGGTCAGTTTGGCTTTTGATGAAAAAAAATGTCTAACCCAACATGTTTCAGTTGACAAAAATGGGATTTAAAAAGATAATGCGCTTCCATACATACCACTGCCAACATCCACAAAAAACATCTTTTGGGCTCAATTCTGAAATACTTTATCATCCGTATTCAAACCCCAACCCCCAATTTTCAAAGTCCAGATGGTTTCATTAAAGTCATAATTTTCCAACTATAATTTCTGAATTCATGAAAAAACAAACAAACAAACAAAAAAAGAGAAAAAAATTGGGAGGGTTGGTGACTATCTATCCTGACTGTCAGACCTTGGAGAGTTGTTTGTGAGCAGCCGAGTGGTAGAGGAGAATCAGGCCGTCCACCAGCTCCATCAGAGTGTTTCCACTGGGCATCTCCAGGCAGGGGTAGTCTTCACTGCCTGCAACATCATACAGCAGTGCACTCTGGTGGTGACAGGAATCCACATCCAGGCCTCTGCCCTCATGGCTTCTACCCTACCATCCTACCATCCACTGGTACCAGTAGTCTTTCACATATATCTTCCCCCCCATGGGTATGCTGACATGGAATATGGAGGTCCTTGAAGTGCATAATCACTCTTCTGCATGCATATACTTCAAATTAGAATATCAGCATATCAGCATATGTGCCAATTTCAAAGTTTTACATCAAACACTAACGGGGGTATGTCATGCACTGACATCAGCATCATGTAAAGGAAAAACATGAAAGGCTATGACCCAGCAAAGAAAATACAGGGTATGAACATGCTGTGACTTTACATAAATGGGTCTTGCAACATAAATGATTAGTTACACTAAAGGAATCAATGTCGTAGCTCTGAGAGTTTGTATAAAGATGCTTTCACTTTACTTCTTAACTCTCTTGATAAGTGCGCGCCTGCTAGCGCCCAACCGGAAATCACACGGCCAAAAGGCTGAGCGGCTGCCAGCGCCTGGTAAAACACGTGGCAACAATGGGCACCACCATGTTTCTCGTAGAAAAGGAAGTCTCGCAAGAACATCACTTCCTTCTTTCTGCAGAAATTCACTTCCGTTTGCACAAAACTGCAAGTCAATACGTGCCGTGGTTCTCGAGTTATGAATTTTTAAAGTTTTGTGGTCGAAATGCTGGTTTTCACCATCGCTAACCTTGATTTCCGCCATTCTATAATGAGATTTAGTAATGAAGATACTGTGATTTGTGGGATTTACGGCATAAGACTTAGTGAAAGTGCTGGGTGATGAAGCTTACAGTGACCTGGATTTTCACTGGGATGAGGTTCCAGATATGATAAACGACGATTCGGAAGAAAGTTCTGAAGAAGAAGATTTTTCTTTCCCCAATTAAATGGCTCAGGTGACATTCTTCAAACTTTTGATATAGCAACATATATATTCATAGGAATTTTTTAAATGATTTTCATTTCATTATTTCCTTTCCTCTCTTCCTCTCTTTTAAATTAATTTTACATTGGGTAACCATGTTCAAATTACGAAGTTACTTATCTTGCCGATGGTTTTCAGTGTAACTAAGCTCAGGTAAGTATATACTAAAGAGGGTTAAGCTTCTTCCTTTGCAACCCCCCCCCCCCCCCCCCCCCCCCCGGACAAAAACACCTGCCCCAGCTCTTCATCATTTGTAAGGCACTGAGAGATCAAGAGTGCAGAGCAGGTTGCTGGTGAGGGGTTGGGGAAGGAGGGGGGAGGGAAGCTGGCCGGTCTCCACACACTTGCTCCAAACTCAAAGCAAGCTTAAAAGGCCACTTAAAAAGATCCGTGAATGCTGAAAAAATTAAGTCCAATTGCCAGAGAAAAAGAGGGTGCAGGTGTGTTCCTTCTCCAAGATAAAGGAGAAAACTGAACTATGTTTTGAGTACGAGTCATTAAGCAAACTCACCATGGGTGATCACTCTTCACCCTAATTGGTTATGAGGCCTGGTGAGTTCCCTGCTCTCCCAATTTTTTTTTTTTTTTTGAATTGTGATAACATGGCAACGTTCAATGCCAAACAGTGGTAACACATTTGTTCTGACTGGTAAATTAATCAGTGTTATAAAATATACAACTTTCTTTGAGTGTAACCTGTTTGGACTGGTAGGTAAATCACTGTTATGAAATGTACAACTTTCTTTCTTGGGTGTAACTTTCCCATCCCATCCCTTTTCTACCCCTCTCCTATATCATCAACTGGACCTATGGGAAACCCCTCTGGTTTCTCTTCTGTATCTAGCTTTTCTCCAAAGCAAATGACACTAAGAAAGCTTCCTTTCAAAAGATGTCTGCAATTGATATGCCAAGAAAAACGGTAAAGTGTCCATTAAAAAAAATGCCCAAGTACTGTCTGGAACTCGAAACAATCTGGAAAAAAAAAAATTAAAGGCAATATTCATAATTCCATTTTTTTTTTTTTTTAAATCACTGCACAATACAAACGCACACACCTCTAGTTCGATTATTACCTCCTCTTCACATACATATAAATCGCAGTTCAAAGAATGCACTTAAACACAGGACAGCACGTAGCTCAAACAGCCCAGAAAGGACCCAGTATAGTGAAGCAGCACTGGAGCACATAGTCAGAAATATGAAAATATTCCCACAGATTTAAGAGGACATACATGACGCCAACAGAACAGTACAGCAGGGCAGTGACAACAAGTTATTTTTTAAATGCAAAGAAATATTTAAAGAGGAACCGTATCAGTACAACAAAAAATCTTCCCCATATGTTTGGACTACGCCAGTACAATAAAATATCTTCCCCATATGTTCTATGATATGACAAATCTCTGGCTCACGTGTCTAATTACAGTAAACATGCATAACACCACACAACGACAACATCAATTCATATTTCAGAGGCTCATGTGATCTGACAGCTCTAAACCTATTCACATGACCACTACTGATGACCCCTATTCTATTCTGCAAATATATCATCCACACATCCCCAAGCAGCATAGCCTGAGTCTAGATTCTACCCTCAAACCTTTGGAACAGAGTAAGCCTTACTCTTTTGAAAGTAAGAACTGGATAAATTAATACCCTAAAAAAAAAAGAAATTATGGTCAGGTGCATCAATCTGAGGGCTCTTTCCTGTCTCAGTCATCCAGTCAGCTGGTGACTTTTGCCAGCATTTTGTCCCTCAAGCTGATAAAACCAATAATGAAAAAGGTCCAACCTGATTCTTTGACTGTCTTCCTCTCTGGCCTGGACACCACTTTACCATCATCTCTCAGTTCCAGACCCTGTGCTTTGTTCACCTCCGCTGCACATGTGCAAGCAAATGGGTTTCCACATGCATGGAGTACGTCTACAGCATTCATACAAATTATATCTCTCACGCACACACACACACACACACACACACACACACACAAATAGGTAAACATCTGTGTGTGTGTGTGTGTGTGTGTGTGTGTGTGTGTGTGTGTGTGTGTGTGTGTGCACACGCATTCCTGCTCATGCACACATGGATATCCAAGAATGTTCTAGTACATTCTTTTGTGCCTATTTGTATGGGCATGGGTGCCTCCATATTCATACATGCATGTGTTCCATGAAAATGCACACACTCCTTGTGCCTGTGCATACTCTCATGAGTGTGCGGAAGTTGATGTGCATGAAGCATTCCATGTCTCTGTATGAATATCTATCCATCGCATTTGTTTGAGAGTATCCATGTGTGCATATGAGTGCGAGTGCGAGTGCGTGTGTGTGTGTGTGTGTGTGTGTGTGTGTGTGTGTGTGTTTTGTCAGTACAACCTGGAGTCAGTGTGAGTGTGAGTGTGAGTGTGTGTGTGTGTGTGTGTGTGTGTGTGTTTTGTCAGTACAACCTGGAGTAATCTGACAATAAATTGATTTTAGTCAGTCAGTGTGTGTGTGTGTGTGTGTGTGTGTGTGTGTGTGTGTGTGTGTGTGTGTGTGTTGTCAGTACAACCTTTAGTTAATCTGACAATAAATTGGTTTCAGTCAGTGTGTGTGTGTGTGTGTGTGTGTGTGTGCACGCGCATGTGCGCATCTGTATATATCTGTGTACATGTGTGTGAGTGCATGTTCGTGCGTGCATGCCTGAGTGTATGCACACATCAGCATGTGTGTCCTCTTGTGTAACTTGTGAGCAAGAGCATGCACCCTTTTTTTTTTTTTTTTTTTTTTTTTTTTTTTTGCTGTCCCAACCTCTGTGCCACCTCAGAGGCAGTGCACCCACGCCGCTCATTCCGACACCCCGTCTACAGCCACAGCCCGTAAGCCCCGCCGCAGCCCCGGCACCGGCAATCCACAGGGAGCAGTCAATGTCAAGCCGTCAAGAGGCAAACCCACCGGAGGAGACACTGCACTGCTGCCGAGTCACTTCGGTGGTGTTCAGTGGCGCCTTTTCTGATCTAACATACGCAGGACACCACCTACTAAGCCCCCTACTGACAACAATAATTGCTTAGTCGCGGAGCCAGCGTGAGTGAGCTCTCCCTCCGGAGGGCGCCACCACATCCGTCCAACGACAGCCCCCATGGGCTCGCCGATACCGGTGACCCCGGCGGAACCAAACCAAGACCACAGACGTGGAGAGGACATCGAAATTGAGGTCACCATGAGAGCAGGGCATGAAGGGCCACAGAATTTGAGACTTTTTTTTTTTTTAAGGCTGATTGATGAGAAATGGGGAGTTTGTGTTATACTCCCTGTTTGGCTAAGTATACTTACCATGTCAGACCATAGCATTAAACGGCTGTCAGTCAGCTCCGTCAGGCCGAAGTTTTGTGGCCAATGCAGTCATAAGATAGTCACGTGACGCCCACCCTACTTCCGCCTATGGAAGATGCCGAAGTTCGTGTACTGTACGTCATTCAATGAGGCCTGCGCGCAAGGCAAACCCCCAGGGAACTTTGGCGCTAGAGGGGAAGGTAGGGCGGGCATTAGAGTCTGATGGTAAGTATACTTAGCCAAACAGGGAGTATAACACAAACTCCCCATTTTGGCGTTGTATACTATACCATGTCAGACCATAGCAGAATTTAAAGTAATAGGAGGAGGGCCGAGCGCCCTAATGGTTCCTGGGGTAGACCGATATGGCTGCATTGGCCGCCACAAATGAAATCCCTTTACGAACCATCAGCCCTGGTCATGCGGATGTCCTTAAATAAAAGTTTATGAAAAGGGTTCTCCGAACGCCAGTAGGCTGCCTCCAGGAGATGGCGCACGGGGACAGAGTGCTGGAACGCTGAGGACGTGGCCAGCGCTCTGACCTCATGGGCTCGGGGTGACAGGGCTGGGAGGTCTTTGTACGCCTGGGCATAGGCAGATCTGATAGTATTGGATAGCCACCTAGAGATAGTGCCCGCCGATATGTCCTTCTTCTTGTTGGGGTTGATGGAGATAAGAAGGCGTCGCTGCGAGGAACGCCTGGGGCGGGAACGCTCCCAGTAGTATCTGAGGCACCTAGAGGGGCACAGGTCCATGTCCCCACCCCGCTCGTTGCCTAAGATATCCGCTAGAGAGCGGATCAGGAGGGAAGGAGAGGCTGTGCCCGGTTCCTGGTGGTTCTTCGCTAAGAACTCAGGTAGGAACTTAAGCGAGACCGAGCCGTCTCTGTGAAAGGCGATGTCCCGAGGGTCCCCGCTGAGGGCATGAATCTCACTTCGCCTTCGCCTTCTGGCTGAGGCCAGAGAGAGAGGGAAGGTGGTCTTGAAGGAGAGGAGGTCAAAGGGAATGGAGCGGAGGGGCTCGAAAGGGGGTTTTCTGAGGGCGCCTAACACCAGAAAGAGGTCCCACAAGGGGGCGCGCCTAGGGGATTGAGCTTCCCGAAGGGCAACCCCCCGTGATAGTTCTCTGAGTAGAAAGTCATTGTCGAAAGATGGGCCGCCGAGCTGTCGGATGGTGGTGCATACGGCCGATCGGTAGCCCCGAATGGAGCTAGCCGAGAGTTTTAAGGAGGACGAAAGGTGGGATAGGAAATTGCCTAGCTGGATGTTGGAGGGGTGGAGGTAGGGGACCGAGTTAGCCGTGCACCACGTGACCATCTCTCCCATCTGTAATTATAGAGGGACTCTGTGCTAGCCCTACGAGAGGGTTTGTACGCCGTCATCCCCAGGCCAGAGTACCTCCGCCCTCTGCAAGAGCATGCTAAGGTAGGCATGCCCTGCAGTGGTGTGTAAGATGCCCATCCCGGGCTACTCGGTCCCAGTCTTTAACGCCTTGAAGGAGACAGTGGCCGAAGTAGGGGGGGCCCGGTTGGGTATCAGGCGACAATCCGATTAGGAGATGGCCCACTCCCTGGTGGCCGGATTGTCAGCAAAGAGGGAGGTAACAGGGTGCTTCCTGCGGGTCCCAAGTAGGGCGCCGAAAGGGGCTGCATTGGGTGCCGGGGGAAGGTCTTGACCCGGCGTGGGGACGGCGTCTGCACCCCTGGCGCGTTTCGCCGGACTCTCCCACAGTGAAGTGAGGGACTGAGGAGCTACAATCCTGAGTCTTGAGTGTTGGGCTGGGGGCGGCCCAACGATCTCAGGAAGGCCAAGATATCGGCAGAGGGAGGGGCGTCCCTCGACACCAAGTCCGGTCGAAACCGTTCAATGTGTTGATGATCATAAAGTGATGAGAAGAGGTCCTCATCGTAGTCCTCCTCAGGCTGTGGGGAGTCTAATTCCTGGGAAGGGAGGTCTTCCTCAGGAGGCAAGTGCGCGGGTGCGTGAGGGTCCCGCCCTGGTAGGGGGGTGGTGGGGGGGGGGGGGGGAGGGCGGGACCCTCGTGGCTCTATACTCGGCAGACGGGCTAGGGTGGGAGAGCCCGGACTGCCGATCGGACAGCGCCCGAGGTGGGAGACCCAGGTCGACCCAAATCTGTGAGGTTGGGTGCCACAATCGACCAAAGAGTGTTCAGGTTGGGTGTGGGTATTAAGCCACTGGTCCCTCTCGGGGGCATAGAGCCACTGGTCCCCGGGGAGATAAGCGGGCTGTGGCGGCCCAGAGTACTGTGCAGGGACTCGCCGGGGGGACCGGGGTAAGGGGGGGGGGGAATAATAATCGACCGTGGTATGTGGTCCCCCCCCCGGGGAGCATGCCGGGCCCCAGAGGAATGGGGCAGGTTACCCGTGGTCCCGCTGGTAGATCCTCCCCCCGGAGGAACGGGACCGAGGACGTTGCCCAAGTGGGGGGCCGAGTAGGTCGGGCCCCCAACGTCCTGAACCCCTAGGGGAACCTGCGACGGGCGAGCGGGGTTGGTCGGCCGTCTTTGTGTATGATCACAACCGGTGGATGCACTCGGTGTTCCCATACGCCCAGAGTTATGGACATGTGCATGGTCGTGCCAAGACGTGGCCATAACACTGCATCCGGAGCTAAGGGGACGCTCCTCGTGCAGGGGTGTTGGCTGCACCTGTGCACGGAGGGGGGGAGAGCGTCGTGAGACGGCGAGTCCAGATGGGGGGAAGAAGTGGACCCGCCTGTCTCATAAATGCGAGTGACGGGTGGGGGTTCCAGCCCAAGGCCGTCACCCGTGCCTGTCCGCGGCCCGGCAAGGGTCCCCGGGGGCGGGGGTCGAGTGATTCGGCATAGTAAGTGATGAGAGAGTAAGCGCAGGAAAGCTAGAAGGCAGGGTGGCTGGGGGCGAAGCGGACTCCCGCTGGGATGTTTTGGCTAGGGGGGGTCCCTTAAGTGGGGCCTTGCCCTTAGATTTCCTGGGCAGGTCGAAGGAAAGGCACTTAGCAATAGCCGCCGGTTGCCTTCTAGCTTTCGAACGCAACGGTCGTGCGTCCGTCGGTCGGGTAGAGGAGGGAGATTCCCGCGTCCCCTCCGCGGGAGGGTCATCTCCAACTACCACGGCCGTCCGTTCTCCCAAAGAGAACGGTTCGCTCGGGGTTGGAACCAACTCGTGGGTCCTCCGGGGAAAAGCGCGAACCCTGCACGTCAGAGTTGTTGCTCGACCCAGCGGAGTCCTTCACCATATTGGGCGATGGCGCCGAGCGAAACCGGAGCACACGATCGTAAGCGAGAAAGTCACGACGGTCGATCGAGGGGAATAACTAGGGCAATCGATCGACCGTGCGCACACAAAAAGTAAAATGAACAACGTACACAATGAAAATAAGGTAAACAAGTCCGTACAGGGACACAAAGCGCAGCAGAAAAGGCGAAACTGCGCGTGAGAAGCGACCGTGGCGTGGCCCAAAGTGCTGAGTAACGCCACGTGTAAAGACCAGGACAACGGTCGATCGCGATCGTTGAGGACACGAAGGCGAGCGAGAATTTCTGGCAAATGAGGGAAGGGGGCAAGGAATTAAATTGTGGATGAAAACAACCCCCTGTAAAATACTGGGGTATAAGTTGGTGACAAGAGGGGGAAACCGGCGCAAAACAAAATGGCGACGAGACTGGAAGATGGCGACGAGACTGGCTCACGATCGTCGCACAGGAGGTTGTGGAATCGTGGAATAAATGACGGCGAGGGAGAAAACGGAATTTAGTGGCGACTGGGCCGAAGGCGATTGAAAAGGGAGGCCGATGGATAAAGAGAGGCACCGAACCAGCGATGAACGGCGCGATGGAAAATGCCAATCAGGCTGAACCGGTGACGCGCGGAAAGCAGAACCGGGAGCACACAATCGAGAAAATTCCGAAAAAATAAGTTAGAATGCTAGCCCAGCGATAACCTCACACGTCAAGATACTCTGAGGGATAATAAGCACAAGCCACAAATAAATGAGTTCAGAATGCGAACACAGCAATCTTTACACAAAGGCAAAGTATAGGCGAGACAGAGCACAAGACTTATCTTGCTTGGGTGACAGGCCGAAGAAGAATGACGTACAGTACACGAACTTCGGCATCTTCCGTAGGCAGAAGTAGGGTGGGCGTCACGTGACTATCTTATGACTGCATTGGCCACAAAACTTCGGCCTGACGGAGCTGACTGACAGCCGTTTAATGCTATGGTCTGACATGGTATAGTATACGACGCCAATCCCGGCGTCAACCAGGCCTGAGAGATACAGGCACCTGCAGTGTTGGTCCGGAAATTGGAGCAACACTCTCAGAAGCGCATCCATTAAGTGGATGAAACTCGACTGTGTGGTCCAAGTCTTCCCAACTGAGTCCACAGCAAACTCAACTCTGGGTAGGAGCTGGTCGGGGCAGAAAAACCCACATGACTCTGATGGGATTCGAATCCATGACCTCCCAGCCAGGAGTCCGCGACGCTAACCACTTCGCCACGGCGGCTGGTCAGAGCATGCACCTTTGCCTGAGCATGTGTATTCTGTCACTGTCACTTTGTGTGCATCTGCAACACTCTCCTTCACTGTTGATGCATGCATCATATATGAAAAACATAACACTGAAAAGATATCCCTAGGGATATCAAAGAGAGCTAAAGTTCAATGTAGACTATGGATGCACACTTGACACTTTTTCTATCCCAATATCAACTTACAGCCCAGGGTTCTGTTCAGGTGAGACATGAGGCCACACACCGCTGAAACTCGCTGGCCTCTCGACTATCTGACCAGAAAATCTGAATAGGTACATACGCATCTGAAAAGAGAGAGAAAAAAAAAGAAAATTACCAAGCTACATCAGCCATGAAACCAACAGCTGTGGACAGGATTTCATTATTTTACTCATTTCTGCCGCAGTGCCATGAAGATGTAGTCTATATTCTTTGATATAATTCACTACAAATCCATTCCAAATGCTGAAATATTCATCAACTCTTCACAGTCTGGCCCATGGCCCATTGTGACACCTGCACTTGACAAGACGCATTTCATCTGAACTGTCAGACTCATGAGACAAATCCCCGATTCCAATTCCCCCCAAAACCATCACAACACTGTACATTTTCCACATTAAGACAAGCCTGAGGGAAAACAAATTAAGATGACATCCTTAATCATGAAACTGGATTTCAAATCGACCATTATGTGCATTCATTTCAGAATAATCTCTGGCCACTATGACAATCCCCACACACTCATGCAGAGTTCAGACTGCTTCTCATCCAAATAAATTCATCACATACATGAAGCACAAAATCTGTTCACTGAAACAGTATGTTTCACATCTAAGCATTCCCCAAAACAGAACTCTCAAACAGGATTACATCACAACACCAGACTTTCTGACACAAGTAACCGACACCACACAGTCTAATACAAAAAAGAATTTATCATTTCAAACTGCATATTCCCTTGGAACAAAATCTGCATTATACACCAACAAATCTCACCATCACTGAGAACAAATCGGCCAGCGTCTTCCAGCTGAAAGGAGTCCCAGTAATGGCGAACAGCACGCAACAAGCGATGGAAGAAACACAGGAGGACTGGCAGGGGGCAGGTGTGGGAGTGAAAGACCTGTGTGACAAATACAGAGCCTTTTCCTCTCTCTTTTGACATATTACATCACACACTGACATTGAATCACAGGCATGAAATGCACTCTGAGCCATGAGCTAGTAAAAATTCCTTTTGGATAATCGCAGCTGGAGACTGGTTCTTGCTACCCCATACTGTTTCCCATTGAAGGTAGACAGAGAGAGGTTTAAAAAGGAACAAAAGAGGAGTATCAGTAAAGACTGCATCATTCCCTGTTACTTCATGTTTGTGCGTGTCATCCAGTTTCATCACCAGTCATCAATGAAGGTCTTCAGTTGAAACTGGATTGGCAGAATTGTAGTCACTGCCCCCCCCCCCTCCCCCCCCTGTTTATTCTTTACCCATTAAAACAGAAAATAACATTTCTGAGAATATATGACTAATCTTACAGCATGAAAATTTCTAACAAAAATATAACTGGTAGCTTGGAATAGAAACTCCCTACCCCCTCTTCCCCTGAAAATAACTGACGATACAGAAACCTTTTCTTTCATCCGAAACTCTGAAAAGACATACAGAAAAGTTGATGATCAATTCTCCATGCCCCCACCAGCCACTGTGGTGCAGTGATTAGTGTCATGGATTCCCAGCTAGGATGTCATTGGTTCCATTCCCACTACAACTATTCATCTGTGGGATTTTCTTGTCTCAACCGGCTCTACCCAGACATGTGCTTGCTATGGGCTCAACTGAGAAGACTGGGACCACACAGTAGAGTTTTATCCACTTAATGGAAATGTCTCTGAGAATGTTTTTCACATTTCCTGAATATTGCAGGTGTCTGTATCTCTTGGGCCTGGCTCAGGCTGGAATATATCATGAAAGTAAGGGTGCAGTACAACTCTACCATGCAGTCTCAGACCTGAACAGAAATCTGCAGCATCATCTTCATCTTCCTCCTCCTCATCTATCAGCACAGAAAAAAAAAGTTTTAAATTCTGAGAACCTTCATGCTCTGCTTTCATGGTGACCCCTTTTTCCAGTATCTCTCCACATCTTTGGCCTTGGTTTGGTTCTGTCGTGGTCACTGGTATCAGCAAATACATGGGGACTGTCACTGTATGGGACATGATTGCATTCTCAAAAGGGAGAGCTCATTCACGCTGGCTCCTCAGCTAAGACAATTATGATCACCAGTAGAGAGCTCAGTGCATGGTGTCCAGCGTATGTTGGATCAGAACAGGTCCCCTAAAACACCACCAAACTGACTGGGCAGCAGAGCAGTGTTTCCTCTGGAGGGTTGCCTCGCGGTGACTTGACGTTGAAAGCTCCCTGTGGACTGCCAGTGCCAGGACTGTGGGCAGGACAGACAAGGCTGTGGCTGTGAATAGCGAGCTGGAATGACTCAGTGCTAGTAGGGTGGCACTGAACATGAGACAGCAAAAAAAAAAAAAAATTACATCCAATGATCTCTCTTAAGATTTTCAGCAAATACATATGTGCAGTATATGTGCGCGCACATACACACGCGCGCACACACACACACACACACAGAGCTGTGCCATGAAACCTCACACATGCCACTAGCCAGACACTGAAGCAAGTATAACAATGCCACTTGATGCAGTTACCCAATGTACTGTCTCCAGACACAAGACTTCAAATGGGGAAAAAAAAAACCTTAAAAGGCACTGTGCAACTGCACAATTCACAGGCCTATACGCTATCCTTCCACCCCATGAAATGCATTCTGTGATCTCAGGTTTACCTGTAGCACACAGCCAGACACAGATCTCTCTATCTCTCTCTCTCTTGCTCTCCCTCTCTCTTTCTCTCTCTCTGTCATTGTCTCTTTCCCTCTTACCCAAGTGATGCCACTGCTCTCCTTCAGCAAAGTCCGAAACTTTTCCAGAAAACAGTCACGACTAGTTTTACCCTGCAGACACATCCCTGCCACATCAAATGATATACAACACAGACTTCTTCCTCACATATTTAGCCTCCACAAACCATACAAATACAACAAAGAAACTCAATTCAAAAGGCATTTGGAGAGGGGGGGGGGGGGTTACTTTGAGCTAACTTTGCCATTAAAATTTGACCAAATGGAGCTGGTACAGCTCTGGCTGTAATGGAAGTTCCTTCTGGTCCAATATACATCAATTTCCCTTGAAACCTTTTTTCAACTAATTACGGTAACTATCAGTTCAATTCTACACTCTCAATCACACAAACGCACTTGCACGTAGATACGCACACACACACACACACACACACACACACACACACACACACACACACACACACACACACTCTCACACACACACACACACACACACACACACACACACACACTCACACACACACTCACACACACAAACACACACATACACACACACACACACAGACACACACACACACACACACACACACACACACACACACACAGAGAAATAATGGAACAGTTACAGAATGACAATTTCAATCTGGGTTCTAGACATACTAGACCTTAGACACACAGATGTTATATTCAATATGTATGAATCATTTATTCAGTCTACAGGATTACAATAGACATACTATGCCTCCTACACCAGAAATGTGTGAAAACAAAAAAGTCTGTCAAAGCTACATGCATGGACAGCCAAAAGGCAGCGTTCTGTGGGACATTTCAGAGAGACTCTGTCTGCCTTTCCATACAAGAACAGTGCCATATGTACGCTAATCAGCTCATATACACATCCTCCTCCTACCTTACCTTTTCTTAAATTTACAAGATGTTCCTTAAAAACAGAACTTCCATCAAGATATACACCAGAAGCATAGGTGCAATTACTCTCACATCTATGCTACAGGAGTATGTGCTTCTGTACAATACTGTGCGATACAATTACATATCATCCATGCAACATCACAATTAACAGGGGGAAGAAGACATGTCCACTCACATCCACCACATCTGTATGCAGCAGCAACAACTTGAGCATCTCCACCTGTATGTCCTCAAGACCTTGATCAAAGACAGAAAGACAACAAATTTTTTTTTTTTTTACTGAGAGAAAAAAAACGATCCTATGTGATCATCACAATTCATAGCTTTGAGCTGCCATCATCCCCACACCAACTCCCTTCCCCTCTGTGGAGATCCTGTGTAATTGTCACAATTTATCATTTGAAAGCTTCTACAACCCCCTGTATCACCACCCATCCCGTTTGATTTTGTATCAGAGGCTTTATACTGTGGATTCTATCTGTTGTTGTTGGGGTTTTACTTGTTTTCGTTTTTTTCCCTTTGCTGTCTGATCCCCCGTTCTTTTCAGAGGCATCATTCATACACAGCTCACCACCGCTCTCCTTCACACAGCCACATCCAGCGTCATACAGGTGCAGCCCCAGCGACACAGTCCACAGCGAACAGTGTAATTCAGGTCATCATGACCACAGACCCACTGGAGATGACAGTTTAGTGCCAAGTCACTACAGTGATGTCCAGTGGTGCATGCTCTGATCCAACTTGTGCAGAACACCGCCAAACAATGAGGCCATAACTGCGCTGTCATGGAGCCACAATGAGTCAACTTCCCCCTCCCTAGGGCACCACCATGTCCATCCACCAACAGATCCTATGAAGACAACAACACAGGCACAGAGGTGGAGAGGAAATCATGATACTACGACAGCAGAGCATGGGACCACAGAATTTGATACTTTTCTCCATAATGATGTTCTTTCTTTTCTTTCTGCATACGCAGGCTGATACTCCTGCAGATACTGCCTGTATAGACAGGCAGTGGAGTTTTGTGTGTATGACAGTTTTTTCTCCCGCCATTAAGGCAGCCATACTCCATCTTCGGTGAAGATGCATGCTGTGTGTAACGTGTCATCCATACCAACAGCCAAACTGGCCTTCTCTTCCGAAAGTTGGTGATGGGATTTTACATGTGTGCAAGATGTGTGTGCATTCACACACGGAACCTCGGTTTATAGTCTCATCCGAAGGACTGTATAGGGAATGGAGTCAGAACCAATGTTAACTCCGAGGGAAAAATCCCCCTGTACCGAAATTCAAACCCACAACCCCAGGGTCACAATCCGGCGCTCTACCAACTGAGTCATTCTGGCCCCCCATGATCATGTTAAATCATAACAAGGAAGATTACGATGCAACAGGAGTTCCATTCTTGTCTGTGTTACATGACCGGGCTGCACTCTTGTTTCTATAACAGATGCAGGCATGGACCAGGCCAAAGAACTACACACTGCATGCAGTACTTGTCAAGAAGTTTGAGCAACCAGCCGCCGTGGTGAAGTGGTTAGCGTCGCGGACTCCTGGGTGGGAGGTTGTGGGTTCGAATCCCATCAGAGTCATGTGGGTTTTTCTGCCCCGACCGGCTCCTACCCAGAGTTGAGTTTGCTGCAGACTCAGTTGGGAAGACTGGGACCACACAGTCGAGTTTCATCCACTTAAAGGATGCGTTTCTCAGTGTTGCTCAAATTTCCTGACCAACACTGCAGGTGCCTGTATCTCTCGGGCCTAGCTGATGCCGAGATATATTATGAAAGGAAGCGTAGAGTACAGCCCTGTCATGTAGTCTCAGACCGAAATGGAAATCTGTAGGATCATCTTAATCATCCTCATTCTCATCGATCAGCATAAAAAAAAAAGTCTAAAAAAATTCTGTGGCCCTTCATGCCCTGCTCTCATGGTGACCTCAGTTTTGATGTCCTCTCCACGTCTGTGGTCTTGGTTTGGTTCCGTCGGGGTCACCGGTATCGGCGAGTCCATGGGGGCTGTCGTTGGATGGACGTGGTGGCACCCTCCGGAGGGAGAGCTCACTCACGCTGGCTCCACGACTGAACAATTATTGTCGTCAGTAGGGGGCTTAGTAGGTGGTGTCCTGCGTATGTTAGATCAGAAAAGGCGCCACTGAACACCACTGAAGTGACTCGGCAGCAGTGCAGTGTCTCCTCCGGTGAGTTGCCTCTTGACGGCTTAACATGGACTGCTCCCTGTGGATTGCCCGTGCCAGTGCTGCGGTGGGGCCGACCGGGCTGTGGCTGTGGACGGGGTGTCAGAATGAGCGGCGTAGATGCACTGCCCCTGAGGTGGCGCAGAGTTGGTTAGGACAGCAAAAAGAAAGAAAAAAAAAAGAAGTTTGAGCAACAATCTCAAGATATCTTTAGGTGATGAAACTCAACTGTTTGGTCCCACTCTTCCCGTTTGAACCCAGGGCACACTCAATGCTGGGTAGGAGCCAGCCAGGGCCAAAAAATCCCACAAATAAATTCCGCTGACAAGATTTGACCCCCATGACTTCCAAACCGCAAGACGGCAAGACTACCATGCTAACCACTGCACAGAGCAGCCATGTTTTGGATTTAAGGCTTCCATTTTTACCTTGAAAAATAACCCATATCCTTTCCCGGTTAAAAATTCTTTTATTGGTGGATAAAATAATAATGATTGCTTACTCATGAGTGAAAGAGAGTGTGTGTAAGCGTTCCTCTCCAGAGACACACCAACTGATCCATCAAATAAGACCAATCTTTTGAAGGAACTCGAACCCATGGCCTCCAAGCCAAAACCCTCACCACTGTACCATAGCGGCTGGTTTTGGAGACCTTCTTGCCTTTGCTGACCCTAGACCTACCTCTCAACACAGACTCCCTCCCGATTCTAAGGTTAAATGAAGATCATTATGGAAAAGTCTAACTGTACCATGCCCAGCATGATGGCAAGGCTGGTCAGTAAGTCTTTCCCACAAGAAAGCTGAAGTAATGCTACACTGTCCATGGACCATAATAGGGCAAAGTAAAGTCACAGGCAACATTACTTCTCTTACTTCACCACGAAAGATTTCTTTGCTCCTATCAGAATCAAAGAACCTCTTGGGTGCTACAAGTTCCAGCGGATTTTTCATTGGTTTAAGAGTGTCATAATATTCATTTGGTCCAATAAATGTCGAAGGATTTTTCTTTTCTTTGATCAATAGGTGACAAATGATTTCTTCACCTATTCTCCCTCTACCTTCAAGCAACAACAACACAAAAACTTTTTAATAAATCATCATCAAAAAAAAAAAAAATTAAAATCAGGAATCATCAAGAGAAGTTATCTGTCTTACTGATAGATAAAATCAAATTTCCCACAGTGTAGGTACCTTCAATGGTTTGTCGTAGCCGCTCACAAGATGCAGTGTACTTAACCTTCCTTCCTTGCTCTTCTTTGCTTTCACATGGGACTTTTTCACTATCATTCTGCAAAGAACAAATCATTTATCTCATGGTGTTGTTCCTTTTACCATTCCATCCACTTAGTCAACATATGAAATTAAAAATGGATACCAGATTTAATGGAAATCATAGAAATCAAAATGGATGTTTATGCTTAGACAAAACCATTTACTGAACTGCATATCAACAACTGATCTGCCTTTTGTAATGAAATCATAGTGGCTAGCTCATGCTTACACAGATCCATTTACAGAACTTTTTCACTGACAACTGATGGGCCCATCTGCCCATTTCAGTTAATCATTCATACATGTTCACTGTCTGATTCCTTGGTGTATCACCAACACGCCTGTCTCAGAGCTGTCATGGCCTCAAAAGCACAAAGTGTAGTATCCTAACATCTTCAGTGTGTATTATTCCAAAACAGCATAACACTGATATGCACACAACGTGTAGTATTCTGACATCTTCAGTGTGTACTACTCCAACATAACTATAACACTGATATGCACACAACGTGTAGTATTCTGACATCTTCAATGTGTACTATTCCAACATAACTATAACACCGATATGCACACAACGTGTAGTATTCTGACATCTTCAGTGTGTACTATTCCAACATAAGCATAATGCTGATAGGCAATGCAGCAAGTCAGACTTAACTGCGCTCAAAGTTGAAATTCGCTTTGCACAAGACACAATGCTGGACCAAACGGGTGGAAATCTTGCTAGTTATGGCTGGATTTTACTTGACCTACAAAACATTCAAATTGGCTGACAATGAAACCAATCGACAGAGTGGCAAAATCACGGTCATCATCTCTTACGAGTTG
>JADBJO010002267.1:107500-205000 GCA_016801955.1 Conus betulinus
GCATGCATGCGAGCGTGCATGCGTGCATGTGCGTGTTCCTGTATGCATTCACACACAACACTGCATCTCATTTTGAAAATCATCAGAACAACCTGGAGGGGACTGGACTGGAGTCAGCACAGACATTCACTCTAAAAATCCCCTGATGTGGCCGTCTCCAGCGAAGACTAAAGCCATGAAGTGAACAATGCTGTAGTCATCTGACCAGGGAGTCCTCATCCCAACATCCTAATCTGCTGATAAAACAGGACTCACCATCAGGGGGCCCAGTTTGTCCATGATATGAGCGGCCACCAGAAACGCACTGCAGGCTCGAGAACGATGGTCGGTGAGAGAGAGGGGGAACACATGTCTGCTTTGTTGGTCACAAAGTCTATACTGCCAACTGAACGGTTTGATTGTCCTTCAACTCTCAGGGCATGGAGAACACATGCACACACACACACACACACACACACACACACACACACACACACACACACACACAATGTGCTCACATGTGCGCATGCACACACACATGTACGCACATACACACACACACATGCATGTACACACAAAACTAACGGTAAAAACACTGTCAAGACCTAAAAGTCTGTTAGCACCTTCAAGAATGTTCATTTCAATGACTATTTCTGGCTAATCCATCCACCAAACAGATCTTCCAATGAAAAAAAAATCCTGTTTTGTAAGGGATCAGGAGAGGTAACAAAAAGAGGGGGGGGGGGGGGGGGCTCATTGCTGTAAGAGAGGGGGAAGAAGGGAGGAGTCAGTTGTTCCTGTCTGTCAGTGTGTCTGGCGTGTGACAAGAACCAATGTCCACGCAACAAAAAACAAACAAACCGGGAATGTGCATGTTCGTTACTGTGACTTCTGACAGATGAGAAGTGATGTATTAAATGACCAAGAATAGTTTGTACGCTATGTAAGTCTGCTAAAATAGTGAATACATCATATTCCAAGGAAGAATCCGTGTTTAGTACAACGCTTTCGAGTTAAGGACATACTCAAAGAGCTGTCAATCTCAGCAAAACTACCATCTCATAACAGATAATTAGGGATCTGCTGAGCAAAAACTACCAATCTCATAACAGATAATTAGGGATCTGCTGATGCAGTCACAATACGTCAGGCAACAAGGAGAAAGGGGAGGGGGCCAATGAAAGAAGAGTGTGATAGAGCAAGGACTGGGGTGGGGACAGGTGTGAGGAGGAGGGGGAAGAGAGGGGGGGGGAAGAGAAGTGGGAGAGGGGTAGGAGGTGGGGAAAGATGGAGAGTCTTTCATATGGGCACCACCCACACATCCCTTTGCTTCTGACTTCCTCGTTCCCTCCATAAAGATATCCAAACATGTTTGATTGCCATGGTCTTCCACCTTCCCTACCTTGTCCTCATCCACCATGAGGCTGACCAGGCGGTCCACGTACTGCAACAGCATGTCAGCCTGGCCTGCCTCCTGAAGCTTGGGCTCTTGCAGGGGGCTGTAGCCTGGGATGGGAAATGTTCCACAGTTAAGGAATAACTGTCAGCAGCCAAGGAGAAACCCATGTCTGGAGCCCACACATTACTGTCTCCTCGGCGTAAAGCCCTGGTTGGTTTTCTTTTCCTTTTTTTTCAACTCTCCAAAAATGCAAGTTTTACATTTTTAGTGTTGAAGGTGCCACATCTATGTTGTTCTTTTCGTGCCCTTTCTTCCAGGTTCTCTCAGAGATCCAGTCCCTGCCTTCATTCCAGTCCCCTGTTTGAAGCCAGATCTAGCTGAGCCTCCATGGCATTCCCATCAGCAGCTGTTCACTAGAGGCCATCAGCATCAGGCCACCCACCAGAGGAGACCATGCCAAGGCACCAAATCAACCAGTGCTTTTCTTTGTGTTCCTTGTTGTTTCCTCTTAGGACCAGTCCCTTCCTACCTTTCATTTATCCGCAAACAGAGAACTGTATTACATCACTCACTCACTCACATACATGCACACACACGCACATTTCTCTCTCTCTCTCTCTCTCTCTCTCTCTCACACACACACACACACACACACACACATGCAAACATATACAAACTCTTTTTTCTCTTTCTCTCTCCCACACACACACACCCCCACAGAGAATGTAAAAAGGATATCTGAGTGGAGTAGCACCAAAATTGACTTGAACATTTTCTCCCATGGAGAGACTGAAGGCAGGAAAGTAGGCATAACCAGGCCCTGTCTTTACGTTCGTGAAGGCCACTCCCATGGAGCTGCCGTTTCTAACAGACAACACATCAGCAACTAAACACTAATCCTTTCATCACATACCTTTACACCACATTACACATCAAACAAAGAAATGAGACAAAAGAAGACAACGATTGCTACTCCAAGTGTGCTCTTTCTTAAAGTGGAAACGAAATGTTCTTTCTTACATCAAAGAAAACAAAATCAACAAAGAAAAAACATCCTTTCAATACTATCAACTTTTTTTTTAACCTCTTGAACTGTTTATCACTCGTTCCTACATATACATTTCAGTCAGTTTAAGAACGCAAGCAGTGGCATACGTGCATGTGGTGTTTTAAAAACATTTGCCTGGCAAAGCCTTCTCAGATCAAAGCACCCAGAATCCACTTAGAACAGTTCCCTGCATTTGAGGATCATAAGAATAAATGCTACAAGATTTGTCATTGAAAAACTCACATCACTGATGGTGAAAATGTAAACTAAGAAATAAAGAGAAACTGACCAGCACTTAAACTGTGAATACTTTACACCACAGAAGGGCCTGCAGTGAAATAGTGATTGGTTGTGAAACTGACAGTTGTGAGATTGAACCACTAGTGGGGTCTGAATTTTATGGTTTGAAAACTTTTCTGTCCTCTCAGCTGTAAACGTGTAATTGAATCAGTTCAGGGAATGTTAAGATGACAGAAGGAGAGAGGTAGGCTCCACTTTCAATAATACCTTGTCCAAGACAAAGTGTACCTCTCACAATCCACAGCCCTGAAGTTATCGCACTTCAATTTTCAATCTTGAATGCTTTAACACATTCTTATTCGGTGTGTGTGTGCTTTTTTTTTTCCCCAAAAGGGTAACAAAGTTGTTCTTTTTTCGGTTTGACATACAATGTACATCAGAAGCTTATGAGAGCACACAGCTGCGTTCTCTTAAAGCTGACTGACTAAATCTTGAAGAAAAAACCAAATTCAAGGTTAATAAATACGATAGTGCCAAACATAGTGAGAGATTACACTGAAGAAGTATGAAACTTTTTAAATTAGAAACCGTGAATGTTTTATCAAGATCATGCTCTTAGTTGCAAGTTTTCACATACATATCAGTAAGGTGTATGCAAGCACCCATTGTATGAATGTATAAATACTGGTCCATTTGTACAAACATGCAACCATATGTTTAGATAGCAAACTATCTTTGAGGATAATCTGATTTGTAAACAGAGAAAAAAAACAAAACTTTTCAACGTTTCGGTCAAAGATGGTTTTCAGGGCATGTGACATAAGACGAAAGACAAAACACGTATAGACAATGACGTATGAAAATATATATGTAAACGGAGAATACACAAGCGTTAATGAGCAACTGTCTTGCATGTCTATATATATGTTGTTTGTGCCGCGTGTGCATTCACACATAAATAATAAGCAGATGTCACAACCAACCTGAAGAACTCAACACATCCCTGGTCCAGGTCTAAGGCACAGCTGATGACATCCCCTGTCAACCATGCCTGTCATGCACCACATGCACTGATTCGGACTGCACAATTCAATTTCAGCATCAACAAATACAACACCCAGGAGTAAATATTTTCCACAACAGTATGGTAGAACACACATACACACACACACAAAAAAAATCCCATGTACAATTTCCACACTGTCATCTGCATTCCACCTCTTTCCACAATATACATCTTGCTTACACAGCTTCTCTTGTTCAAACACAAATGCTCTCTCAAATACGCACACACGCCAGCATGTGTTGCGCACACACGCACGCACGCATTTGCACACACACACACACACACACACACACACACACACACACACACATGCGCACCCACACACACATACGCACGTACGCGTCGCGCGCGCACACACACACACACACACACACACTCACACTCACCTCTCCATATTTGCATTCCACTTGCGCAGTCTGCTGCCATCGTAAGCATATGAATCAGGAGTGTCTCCAACCCTTCCTGCGTGCATACAACCACCCAATCAGATTATAACAAGATCTGAGCCACTTCAAACTTACTGATTAGTTTTCAAACTTATACTGAATGTGTAACAAGGTTTCATTTTAAAGACTCCACCGTCACCTCTCATAAAAAATCCACACTTATTCACATTCATAAAGTAATGAATGTTCAATGGCACAGCTATTCTTAAAGCTTGCATCCTTGTTACCCCTCTTGCCATCTTCTGTGGGAAACTTATCATCATTATTATTACACTATTAATATTATCATTCCTACAATTAACATCATCATTATCATTTCTACAATTAACATCATCATTATCATTACTATTATAGCTTAGCTGACCACACAGGGTCTTTCCAGAGCTTTTACCACCCACGAAAAAAAAAAAAAAAAATAAGCTAAAAGTAGTTTTTATGTGAATAATTGGCCTGTGAAAAAAAAATCCCTTTCCTTTCTGGCATGGAACAATACCATACAGGATCTTTAAAAAAAAAAACCACACACACACGAAAAACAGGGAGCTAAAAATGTCCCCCATAACCAGTTAGGCCAGTCATGAGCTTTCTTCATGAATCACACTCACAGCACCTTTTACTGAATGGGGAGATGGGAGGGTGTTGGAGTATTTGGACATGTAAACATTGCATAAAACACACGTAAAACACTGTCCAACTAAATGTCAGAACAGTGAAAACCATGGTGGGAAGCATGTTCAACTGAAGAAGTGACAATGGTCCCACACTGCTTCCCAGGGACTGCACTAAATGTCTGTCAGTGTCATGGTCCCACACTGCTTCCCAGGGACCTGCACTAAATGTCTGTCAGTGTCACATGGTCCCACACAGATTCCCAGGGGCCTTCACTAAATGTCCTCTCCATATCACACTCAAAGCACCTTTTTGTGTTGTATTCTGTGGAAGTACACACAGACATTCCCAGGTCAAATTATTTTTTCTCGTACTGCACTAACAGTGAAAAAAAAAATCCCATGTAATGTTCACCTGAAGAAGTGACAATGGTCCCACACAACTTCCCAGGGGGCCTGCACTAAATGTCTGTCAGTGTCACCTGAAGAAGTGACAATGGTCCCCGCACTGCTTTCCCAGACCCTGACACTCCCACAAACTTCCAGGGGCCTGCACTCTGTCAGTGTCACCTGAAGAAGTGACAATGGTCCCGCACTGCTTCCCAGGGACCTGCACTAAATGTCTGTCAGTGTCACCTGAAGAAGTGACAGTGGTCCCAGTGACAATCAGTGTCCCTGAAGAAGCAATGGTCCCGCACTGCTTCCCAGGGACCTGCACTAAAATGTCTGTCATGTTCACCTGAAAAAGTGACAATGATCCCACACAACTTCCCTGGGACCTGCACTAAATGTCTGTCATGGTCAGTCTGCTGGGGAATGGATTTCCCTGCTCTCCCTCAAGGAGTGGCACAATGGGACAAGCCATGAGAATGCCTGAAGTAGAAAATACTAACAAAAAGAGAATCAACTCAACCACAAAATCAAGAAAAAGAAGACCCTCCCCCAAGATATACAAGGACAAGTGGGAATAAACAGTTCCACTCAAGAAACCCTTAAAAAAAGCGGCATGAAATAACAAAAGGCTAAGATGAAAATTGCGCAAACAAACATCTGCTAAAAAACACAAATGGCAGGTAGTGATGGCGATGGACAATCAGATCATCCATAACAGACAGGGCCAACGAGTGGTGTGTATTACAGACTGAGCAACTACAAATGGCTATGATGAAATCAAGCGCTGTATGTCTTCAGACATGTCCCCGAGGTTGAATTTGTGGAAAACAGTCTGTGACCAGCAGACAGCTGCGCCTACAATGTCAGCTTCCAATGTCAATGCTCCTCCAGGGGTCAGAACAGGCGGAGGTGCCCCAGACCTCATGTGCCCTTATAACCACTGCAGGGGAAAGCGGTTTCTGACTGAAGACGTAAGCCTGGCAAATTACCTATCTGAGCAGGTCTGGTATTTAATCACAGCATTTCTCAGGCTTCATCCCAGCAGAGAGCACTACGAGTCTGACTCTTCTGCAGGTACATCATCAGTGCTCTGCCTCAAATATTCATATAACAGTGCCACATCAATACATAGAAAGTAAATGTAAAGCAAATGAAAACCCCAAGCAAACAAATGAAAATTAATGGCATAATGAAAGAGATTACCAGAAAACAGGAAATCACTAGCACAGAATTTTCAGACTGTGGAAATACAATTTATACTAAAAGAGCTGCCAGTATCCCCATCAGGCAAGTACAATGTTCATCCAAAGCAAGTTGCTTCCTGACTAGGGATAACTTTCCACTGACACAAGACTGTTGCCCTTCTTCACAGCTGTGTATTCCCAACAGTCAAATGATCACCCACTGAAGGAACTGTTCACAATTCAAAGGCTGAAGGGTTGTCAAGAACTGACTGAACTTCTTCAAGTAGCAAACTGGAGCTCACTAGTGTTGTGGCGATACCTGGGATCTCAGGTTCTCTGACTTGAACAAAGGAATGAAGGAAGGAGCAAGGTCTGAAACTAACTCTGGGGAATTCTATCAGACAGCTTTGAAGGAAATCAGTAAAACGAGTCGCAGAAATTAAACTAAACGACTAAACACTAAAGAGCAATTATAACAGGAGAGACAGCAGAAAGCTGCTTCATGCTTCAGCGCCTCTCTGTAAACAGGTAAGAAGCCCCAGCAAAATTGCCTCTCAGCTGCATGACGTGATTCAACCTAAAGTAGGACAATTTCAATATATAGATGAATACACATCCGTCCCTTGATGAATCTTTTCATTTTCCTGGAGTTATGCTTAATAAAACCCAAAGCACTCAAGTCTACACACAAGTCAGCCTCCCATACTGACCTCCTGGGAGAAGCGGCAGTTGAGGGTGCACCAGCCCAGCTGCATCACACCTTTGGACCCCAGCATCACTTCATACACCCATCTGCCTGTGGACAGACATAATACACTCAACCTTTCAGTCTGGTTGCAATAAGGACTTATCAACGACAATGAAGATGACTGACCCTCTATGGATGAAAAAACACAGTATTCCACCAGTGACCCATGCTTCAGACACAAAACACTATTGCATTTTCGCTACTTATAAATTTTTCACATCATGCATGTATGCAAAGGTGACACTTTGAAAATCTGAAAAAACCTGAAAATGATGCAGGGGTCCAGGGGCCGCCTAGGCTCCGGCGCGGAAACCTTTTTCTACCAGCACAATGGCGCGACGTAAGCTAACAAGATCGCTGGACCTGTGTTGTCTTCAACGATAGAGAGCGCTTCCTCATTTCCGGTCGTCTGCTACAGTGCTGCTTCAGTCATAATACCGCCGATTCAACTGTTTTTCAAAAAAAAAAAACTTTTTTGTGAGTGGGAGGGGTGGGGGGGAGGGATAACGAAACTTGAAAAAACGGAATTTCCGTCTGGGGCCATGCTGGAAAATGATTGCAATCACCCAAAAGTGTGGCGGATGTATGGTGAACCAGCTAAGTATAATCTTGTCAGCCACTCCAATGTAAATGGTGGAACCAGCTAAGTATAATCTTGTCAGCCACTCCAAGGTTAAATGGAAAGTTGCCATGCTCTACTTCGTGCTGAGAGTTCTCAAGTCAGTGACTGAGCACACAAGTGCTTCATTGCCAACTGGCAAAAGTCACAAGCAAATACCTTGAATGTTGCTAAAGTAAGACAATGGCAGCAGCAATTCATGTTAACCAATGTGATTTGAAACATTACCTACTGACGCTTCAGACACTGAAGAACTGGCTGACAGTGAAGAAGACAGTGGTGGAAGTGATGAAAGCAATGAGTGGAAACAGTCAGACACATATAGTGAGGAGGATAGGGAATGTAACAGGATAGGGGAAGACCCACTGTGAGTGGTATGAATGAGGTTGAATCTCTACAGTTTCTGATACGTGACAGGCACAGGAACATTCTCTTTTTTTTCTCCCACAATGCCTCCTTGTTCTGGCTCTCCTGACATGCACGTCAGCCCCCACTGGGTGTTTCAACAAGATAATCACGACACGAATGTGATTTTGCTTTACTGTTTTTGCACCTCGAACAGTACTCACCATTACAAAAATTTATTTTGTGCATTTAAAGACCAATTTATTTCAAATTTACATTGTTTCCATGGACACAATCAAATTTAGTGCGCGCACAGTGAGTGATGATGAATGCAAAATCAGAGGTATTTTCCATATAAGAAATCAAATGTTGAGGCAAGACTTTCAATATTTTTTACATATACTAACCCAGCATGTCATAAACCAGTTCTAACAGTCTCATTTTCTGAGTTTGTGTATCTTTTGTGGGTCCCCCCCCCCCCCCCACCCCCAACCTTAAAAAATGTGTCGTCTGTGGGAAAAAGAAGGGGAGAAAATTCACCGTCCCACGTGGGTTAAGTTGAAGTCGAGTAGTTCTATTCTGGTCCAAAGCAACTTGACATGACTGTACAGTATACACACGATATATCCTGGTATCAACTAGACTGACAAATACAGACAAACGCAGTGTCAGAAATTCTCTCAGAAGCATATATCCATTAAGGGAATGAAACTCGACCAAGTCAGAATGAGCTTACAGTCCTCCTATTTGTGCCCTTCATTTACGTTACTCAACAACTCTGAGCAGCAGTCCTCCAGAGCCGAAAATGTCCTCAAACATTTTCCTCTGACAAACCTTGAACCAATGACCTCCAAGCCACTGGAGTTGACCAGAGCACCATGGCATCTGGAGGGTCAACAGAATGAGTGGCTGTCATTGCCGTAGTATTGACGGTGGGTGGGGAAGACAGATAGCACCAGAGTTGAAGATTACTGCTTCCTCATACATTTAACCAGAAATACTTTCATCACTGCTATCTTCGTTTTATGTCAGGCAAGATATTAGCTGGCAAAGCTGTGCAAAAGCTGCACCTACCCTACGTGGGCTGGATAGATTATATTTAATGCCCACTCCAATGTTTGCATACAAAACTCACAAAATAGAAGTATTCATTCTGTGCAAGTGCTGAAATATATTTCAAATAATACACTAAACT
Organism: Conus betulinus; assembly: GCA_016801955.1. Classification (NCBI taxonomy): domain Eukaryota; kingdom Metazoa; phylum Mollusca; class Gastropoda; order Neogastropoda; family Conidae; genus Conus; species Conus betulinus. The sequence goes on from JADBJO010002267.1 coordinate 116,771, forward strand.
GATCTGATTTCTCCTTTTGCCCAAACACTGTCCATGAAAATGAGTCTATAACCTGTTATAACTTCAACTCATTCAAAGAATATCAACAATGTCACACACACAGATACCCGGTTTTCTTCCATCTTTATAGCTATCAATGTGTAAAAGAATAATCATGACAAACACATTGATTTTGCAATCACAAAAACAGTTTTGAAGTCTGTCTAAACGACTTACGCCCTTCATCACTGGAATTGTTCTATGCCATTCAGAGTACGTCAGATGTTCTGCTTAGCTTACTGACAACAGTTTTTAAGAACTTGAAAAGCATGAAAAATAAACATTCAAAAAAATATTTCAGGACCACAAAAATAATGAAAAGGGCCAAGTAAGCACACAAATACATTCAAATCCATTCACAGCCTTTCTGGAAGAAATATGAATATATAAGCCATCTAACACAGCTAAAAGAAAAAAAGAAAAGAAAAACCAGTGAAGAAAGATACAAATAACTGTTTCTGAATACAAAAAGAAATTTTTAAAAAAAAATAAAGAAAAGAAAAGAAAAAGAAACCTCAGCAGAGTCAAAGACAGAAGACACAATTCAAACCGAATACCCTCCTCCTCCCCCCCCTCCCTCCACCCCAGCACCCCACAGAGCGAGCATTGTAACAAGTCCCATAACTGGTACTGCCTACCTCTGTAGACACATGAGTTGGCCTTCATGGTACTGAAGTTGGAGTGGCTGGCAGCCTACACAGAAAGAAAAAACGACAGTTAATTATTACAAAAAATAAACACCAGACAATGTACTAAAAAGAGAGTGCAGTGCAACATGTCAATCATGACCTCTAGAAATCCCTAATGAATTAGATCTTTACAGAAAGGAAGTTGTTGGAGGGATATCAACGCAAGACAAAGTCTGTTACATTGAGATATTTGATCATTTGAGGATCTTAATAAGATGTTTGACCACATAACAAAACTGATCTCATTACATATACTGCTATTCACTGTTCTCGAAATCAGAGGTCCATCAAATCCTCTCCAAAACGGAGTCATTAAAAACAAATCTCATCACTTTATATCTCTCTCTCTCTCTCTCTCTCACACACACACACATTTCAAACATCACACCACACCACACAAGTTATTTCATACACTGCATGATAAACAATGGACAGCCTTTTTCATTGCCGCTCCTTCCTCCCACTCCTGATCTATATCATCAACATTAAACAGTTGGTTGAGGCTGTGTTCATAAAGCACAACTACAGGAAAAAAAAAAGGGACTTGTTCTTTTTTGCTGCTTTGCGGGCGTAAAATACACAAACCTGTTAAGATTTTGCTTCATGCTCCATAGTTTTTCTGATCTTTTTAATCATCATAAATGCAAAGAATAAAAGGTTTAAATCACTGTCAGAGAAAACAACGCAACAGCTATACCGCAGGTCACCATATTATCTAGTTTCAAGGAAAATTTTATTCATGTTGTATTCATGTTTTCTGCTTTTCTTCAACCTGTGACTCAAACTTCCAGCCTCTGGTTTTCTTATTTCATCAATGACAATCCATGCACCCCCAACATCATTATATTCTACAGTGTTACAAACTATACAATGCTCAGCAACAAGATCCAGTTTCCGCCTCAAATATTTTCCTGGTTGATATATTGCATGCAAATCAGAATGGCAGAACAATAGGTCTACCATATTTTGAATGATGCCAAACACAGGAAGGAAAAAAAAACTTCTGCAAGTATGCCAGTACTGCACTCATGTCCAAGATTTTTCAGTATTTTTGGCAGCGCTATTCCATTTGATACCAAACCCACAGAAAATAAGTCTGAGAAAACAACAAGACAGCAAAACCTATATGCTGGCAGCTAAGCTCCCTCTTTCTATCAAACACACCCTCCCACACACAGTCAGTCAGTAGGCATTTTGCTTCCTCCCTCCCAATTCAACCCACCCCTAGTCGATCAGGTTCCATGATGAGAGTGCCGATGTTGGACAGGATGTCCAGAATGACTTCTGGCGGTCCTATTCTCCCGTTGCTGGCTGGAGACAAGGGGCGGGACCCTGCTGACCCTCTACCCTCTGGCACTGTCTCCTCCATTTTTCTGTCCAGGTATGAGGCAAGGTTATGGAGGCCCAGATTTTTTCTGAAATAAAACATCAGATTTCTGTATCAGATAAGATAATGCAATAACAAATGTACACATGTACATGCAGTAAAATTCGAACAGTAACAAAGAGCCTATCCTTTTTGCAGTCTTGTCTCCTGTGACCCCTCTGTGGCACTACTTCCATATCACTCATTCTGACCCACCCATAGACAGCTGCACTTGGTGTCACCTTGCTTCAGCCCTAGCAACCACAATTCAGAGGTAGCAGCAACCCCACCAGCAACTCCACTGCTGCCAAGTCACTCTGGTGGTAATTATTGACGCCTTTTCAGGTCAAGCATTGCCATCTTGCCAACATAACCCTTACTGGGGAAAATTTTTTTTTTAACTGTGTCTCTAGTAAGCCAGCTTGAATGACCATCCATCAAAACAACAGATCCTACAAACTAACCAATACGACAGGCTCTGGCATCACAATGGGCAAAATGTGGAGAATAAGTACAAAATGAGGTCATTTTGTGAAGAAGGAAAAAGCAATGACTCAAAACTACAAATACCTGCAGCGTTGGTCACGAATTTTGAGCTACGGTCTCAGAGATATCCATTAGGTTCACGAAAATACACTGTGTGATTTCAGACTTCTCATTTAACCTGCAAGCACACTCAAGAAGTCTGGGTAAGACAGGGCTCAGGCCAAAAATTTCACAAGCTCAAGACCCACATACTCCCAGCCAGCACCTCATCATGAAAAAACACAGTACAATGGCTGTCGGTCAAAGCAACAAATTTTATCATCATGCCAATACTCTGTACAAACACTGACAGCAATTCAACATATCTGTAAGAGACAGTGAATGATAAAAAACTAAAATAAAGGATTCCGAGTTAACATAAACTCAAAGAATGGCTGACCCAAATTCTAAAACATGGAATTTTGTAACCAATGCCAAAGCATATGGCAGAACAGATAAAAAGACATATATATACAGTGCTTCACAGGAAATCAAAGTGCTTATCAACTAAGTGTTGACATCACACTGCACAAACAACACAAAACAGTGCTATGTTCCATCAGTATCAACAGGCAGCTATATCATACAAGGTGCGGAAGGCAAAGTAAATTCAAAGAAGTGTTATTCAGAGTTATCATTACTGGGCAACACAATACTCACTCTGGGGCTCTCCCTGGGGCTGAGGCACCACTGGATTCATCGCAGCTTTCGCCGTCTTCCATGAACACATGCTGGAAAAGGCCGGACAGATCTGCATCTGAAGCATTAACCACAACAATGAATTCTTGTCAGCTTGGACAACCTGATTCTGTTCAGTCTGTACAAATATTTCACAGAACTATTGTCCCCCTGTTGATTCACTTACAGTGTTCCCATGCTAGCACCAAATGATTGATGACTTCATTTCTGCTGCAAAAGCAATACATATACATATGGAGTTCAGTTGTCAAAACAATATGGTGAAAACTTTTACACACACAAAACCATGAGTGCATAAACTGAATGTGTCAGATCAACGTTTGAAATAGCATGTTCTTTCACCAATATAACTGACTGATTTCTTTAGTTTTCATGCTGACATGTTGAAAAAATTGAATTTACACTAAACTGTGTATGATAACAATAACACACAACCCTGACAGGGATAACCATCTTTAATATCCATCAATCCATACACTTGATCTTCTGCATGCATACATATATTGATTTACCCTGCATGTGTAGCAGGCACTAGGACACCTGCATATCCACTGACCTGTAAAATTAACAACATGTCCCCTTACATCCATCCTTCACGTACCAGGAACTGTCCGAATTCAAACTTTAACCCACTTTAAATCATCAAAATTGAACGAGTTTAATATATACTGTCAGGGTTCAGAACCTTTGCAAACTTGCCAACTGTACCCCCCCCCCCCCCCCCCAAAAAAAAAATCACAGCAAGTGAATTCAAACTGTACGTAGTTCCAGTCACCTGGGTGGCTGGCTACTTGAAAATTTCCCTGAGCAGCACAGATTTCGTACACGCTAAGCATCTCCAAAGTGAATCTGACATGCAACAACCATGCTTCAAGAGCAGTCTTTCATCACTGAACATGATGTTCTTGCAAAGGGTCTTGCAAGACCTTCTTTAGTTTGATTTTCAAAAGTCGATTTTCCAGGCCGATATATGGCATTTCCTGAGCAACAGGTCAAACTACCTGCAAAATGTCAGCTACCTGAGCTGCCTTAATCTCAGCACTGCGATGTACACTAAAAGTGTATTGAACAAATAAACATTGGGAGAGAACAAGTGCAAGCAAACAATTCCTCTCTCAATAAGACAAAGAGTTGGCAAAGATTTACGAGAAAGAAGTTAAGGATAAGAAAATAGGTGAGGAAATGGAAATGTGGATGAAGTGAGAAAAGATCGTTTAAACATATCTCATAACAAAAGGGTTATGTAACCCTCCAATTTGACCAGGCGCATTCAGGAAAAGAGGAAAAATATGCAGTCATAAATAAAAGCAATTATTAAGTTTCATACCATTTTAAATACGCATATGCATGCATCCACTTCCTAGAAACACACATAACACATGCATGCCTACACACACACACACACACACACACACACACACACACACAAACACATACGCACGCACACACATACGCACGCACACACACACACACACACACACACACACACACACACACACACACACACACACAAACACATACGCACGCACACACATACGCACGCACACACACACACACACACACACACACACACACACACACACACACACACACACAACCACTGAGTACACATACATGTAGGCCATGTGTTGCACTTCTAGTACACCCCAAATACCTCTCTCATAATGCTCCTTTATTCATTCACACAAAATAATCCCTTACAACAGCTGCCGTTCCTAGTCATATGACTACAGCCTTACATATGCGTACAGAAACTTGCTGATTTTGTAATTATTGTGGGTTTCCAACTCAGGGATCACCAAGCGAAAAAAAAAAAAAAAAAGGAAAAAAGTGTTCTTAAATGAAGATCATGAGGAGATTGCTTGAGAATTTCTCATGACTCATTCCTAATATTTGATTTTTTTTCTTGTTTCTTATCATTTTATAAAAGGAAATAAATACCCAAGCTGTGGTCGCCAAATGCTACCAGAAAATCAATCCAGCAAGCAAAGTTTTCTGTGAGTTAGCCCAGATGGCGATAGCTGTTCTTCTCCACTTCAGCACTGAACTTTTGTTTCCCCTCACTCCACCCATCCCCTCTTCCCCTCTACCAAACAGAGAGAAATCTGTTCCCACTAATGCCCTTGGCCATACAGCAAAGAGAGCACTTTGGTGACATTCTAAGAAGGCACTTGTTAACAATTCATACTGTTCTCGGACAACAGATTTCACATTTTTTGTGATCATTCTACACAAACAGTAAAATTGCAAGTGATGACAGCCGCGTTTTAACAAAATAAAAAACCCATAGCTGAGTGGTTAAGGCTTTTATTCACAAAGCTAACAGCTGTGAGTTTGAACCATATCCAGAGTCTGATTTTCTCCTCTTGAAAATGCCCTCTGTCCACCACACAGCAGTAAATGAGAATGTGATGAAGAGAGACTGGCTACGCCTTAAATCATACTATGCACTTGGCACAGTGAATCCTTGACTGTTCACTGCTTCTATGACCAATGGCAACGAGATCTTCAACCTACCATCAGTATATCATTTCAGGACGATGGGGATTTCATGAAGGGCACACAGAAAACTTTTATCCTAAGATCAGTTAACTTCCTAAATTTTTAAATGCTGTTATGCCACTTTCACCCTTTAACCCAGTGTGTGTGTGTGTGTGTGTGTGTGTGTGTGTGTGTGTGTGTGTAAACGAGTGAGTGACAGTGAGTGAGTGTGTGTATGTGCATGCATGTGTGTGACTGTGTGTGGGAATATATGTAACCGAGGAGGAGGGGATAAGATGCAGACTGTGTGAGTGGAGGAAGGGGTGAGGGTGGTATTTCAACAAGCATGTTCTTATTTTGATTTTCTTTTTTAACTTTTGATTATGTACTTAATGGTAGTAATCTATGGGGGCTGCACATTTTTGAGGCTGTTTGATGATGTGATGTCTAAATGTTTGCAGTTTGATTGTTTATCTGATACAGTGATAGGCTTATTATCCGTTTTACGCACATTTGATGTTCTGTCCATTTGTATTTGTGTGACAAGAATAATAGTACCTGATATCAGTTTTTCTTTATGGAGAAACGTTTTGTTCTATCTTAGGTCTTCTATGCCACTTCTGTCCTGTTATTCATATGCTGCTCATTATAATAAAAACAACAATAATGAGGACAATTTCCATAATGCCCATCCTAACAACTTGGCCACAGGGCACATTACAAGTTATAATAAATCAATATCTAAAAGATACCCTGCACACACACACACACACACACACACACACACACACACACACACACACACACACACACACACTGGCATACTGTGTCACATGCACACACACATACACTGAACAACTGATTTTTGTACATGAGCAAATATGCAAAGGCCATACAGCAATTCAGTAACATTTCAGGTGGTATTCTGCAGCTGGCGTTTAACATCTTTGATAAGTTTTAAGCACAGACTTGAAACTTAAATGAAAGTCAGGAAGGAAGGGGCATGATGTAGCTGGAATTAATGGAAAGGTAGGGAATTCCAGAGTACTGCCGCAGAAAAAAAAAGAGAATCTGAATGGCTCTCATTCACAGCCACACCCATGACTTCTCACATTACAGTTATGGCACCAGCAGTCCACATGGAGCAGTCATCAGGAAACCAAATACGAGAGACACTATATACTACTGCTTAGTCATTTCAGTGGTGTTCAGTGGTGCCTATTCTGATCTAGCATACTCAGGACCACTTACTAAACCCTGTACTGACTACTGCCTTGTCCCAGAGCTGAGGTGTGTGATCGTCTCCCTCTATGTGTAATGACAATCACCATGTCCTTGCCTCCTTGCCTCTACGGACACGGTGACAGCCTGACATGAACATGCTAAGGGCACAGACATGGAAAGGAAACTGAAACTGAGGTCACTATCAGAGCAGAGCTTCGAGGACAACTGAGTTTGCAACTTTCTGTGTATGATGCTGACTGATGAAAAGGTGGACGATGGATATGATGCTATCAAGTTCCATTCTGGTCAGACTTACTTTAACCTGCCTTGGCTAAAGGCTGTGTCAGACCAATTGACAAAGGCTACATCAAAGTGTTGTTGTGCTCAGCATAGTTATGCGGGCATTGCCTTCAGTTGTGACAAACTCCTAGCATAACATTATCAGTTTTCGAAATCTCCTGAAGTCGGAATGTGGCTGCCCATGTGGTGGGGTAATCATAAACAGTCGCACATGTAATGTTCTCATCCCCAGCTGATGCATTTTTACCATAGTGTTCAAATACTTCAGTTGTTTGGATGATCCCTGGAGTCTTTTAGCCAGGGTACGACAACAACAACTCTACTTTAACTCTCATAATCTGTCCCCATATCAAGTAAACAGGACCAACACAGAACTGGTCGTGTCAATCTGATAGATTAGATCAACACTGTCAGACATGAGATCCATAAAATGTATGAAATAGGACTATGTAGTTCCACTTGCAGACTTCTCATTTCAGCTCATAGCAAACTCAAACTAAGGTGACATGCTAGTTTGGGCTGAAAAAACCCCAAAATACATGGCTCTGATGGGAGTTGAATCCATGACCTCAAATCTCACAATCTGTGACACTAACTATTATAACAAGGTGGCTGGTTGTCTTGACAATTATCATTTGTTTCATACATTATGAAAGTATTATTTGATTTTCATCATTGACACAAACATATTATATAAGATGCAAACAAGCAAGCCACTGTTTTTCTTATCAACACATGCTGTTGGAAAGTTGTAGCCTTTGCACAACATCAAACCAGTTTATGTACAACTGGCTGAATTCATATTCAAGAAAGCTGAAACCAAAGTGAATTCTGGAAGGGAACTCCCAATTACATGCATCATATATATATATATATATATATATATATATATATATATATATATATATATATATATACTTAGCAACCCTAAACACCAAAACTGAAATAGTAAACAACTGCAGGCACAAATGGAAATCGTTGTCGCAAAATGCACCCTGAACGTTCACCCGATACACAGAAAACACGTGCAGTCAATACGCACGTGCAAGCAGGCCCCTACAAGCTATATAACACCGGCGGTAGGCGACCCAAGCATTATCCTGATGAGAGTGTACTGCTCGCAACAAATTTGTAGATATTTTTATAGAACTGTTTAAACCACTTGTTTTTAACAGAGATATATATATATATATATGATGCATGCATATATATATATATATATATATATAGATAGATAGATAGATAGATATTACTCATCATAGATTATATTGTCAATACTGTGCCACTGCATACATGTACATGCAGTCAAACAGTATTTTGGTTTTGTTACAAAATTAGGTTGTCACCATGAGAAAAGATGTAATCAGCATACATGAAAGGGTTCCTAACGTATGTAACAACCTAATCGGATAAGGTGAAAGAACCCTAATTGACAATAGGCGAATACATCAGCCATTGAGAGAGGACCTTTCAGGGGTGATAATTCATATTCTTCAATAATCATGAATAAGATTTTAACTAATAATACTAAACTGGTACTAACTTTATAACACAACAAATAATAAATGAAAATTTCATGTTGATATCACAAGTAAATATTTATTTAATGGGTACAGTAAAAAACTAAAACAAATCCAAATAACTAATTACATTTAACATGCCTATTGATAAACAGACTTCTGCATTTTCTTTCCCATTTTATAAACTGCGATTAGGCCTAATAATATCATCATTATTCATGATCACTCTCATAAAGTGTTACTGTTAGTGTAGTGGTAAACATGACGTCGTGACGTTCAACATGATCGAACATCAAAAACACAAGCATTGTGTAAAACAGACGTTGTAACTTCTACAGACAGTAACGAGTAAATCAATATGAGACAATATCTATCAACAAAAGAGCACTAGGCCTAGCACGCATCTGTCTGCTTTTCTTTATCACATTAACAAAACCAAGTGTTATGATTCATTGGTTTGTTAGTCCCAGTACACTTGGAAGGGACAACCTCTCTGATCCGCAAGTCCCTGTCCATAACCTTTGGAACGTGGCTTGCTCTGAGAAAAATCACGTTCTTTCCTTTCTGCCATCATTCACAATGGCTATTGTTACGAAATTTTTCAAGCATTTGAAAACATTTCAAATACTCGGTTAGTCTGTGTAGTCTGCTTGTTTGTAGACAGTCGCCATGAAGTAGATCCGCACAAACAATCCTCTGCTGAGGAAAAACAAATAATTAAAGAATGGAAAGAAAAATTCATGCTCCAAAAATTAGGCTATATCAACATATTCTCTCTTACTTCATCTCTTACGTTCAACTTTTCTTTTTAATCTTTATTTTCACGTAATACTATACCCACTGTGGTTAAGGCGCTAATGTATAAATATAAAAGCAGAAAACGTGTTAAAATGTTCCTTCTTTTTGCGTGCACGGCGAAGAGGACAGAATTGCCTTCTGGAGCTTCTAAAGCTTCTGCTAAAAGATAACATAAAACTTATCTCATGCCGATATGCAGTTCAACAGCTGCAATTCCAGACGACAATAAATAGTGGTTTGTTGTTGCGGCTTGTGTGTGTGTGTGTGTGTGTGTGTGTGTGTGTGTGTGTGTGTTTGCCCCCAACGTGTCAGAATAATGAGCTTGATGATTGTGGACACTCAATGGATGATGTTGGTGGTGGTGGTGGTGGTGGTGGTGGTGGTGTGTGTGTGTGTGTGTGTGTGTGTGTGTGTGTGTGTGTGCGTCAACCCAAGCATTTGATAGGATGCTTTCGTTTGTTAACAACTTGTATATCTAAGACTCTGGCTAATGTCATTCTGACATGCAGTTGAACTTCTGGCTGCATTCCTTGACGAGTACAGAGGGTTGTATGTGTGTGTGTGTGTGGGGAGGGGGGGGGTGTCTCCCAGTGTTACAGTAGTTATTATTTTTGTTCTAAGGCCTTTGACCAGATGCCTTATCGTCTGAACAGTTTGTCCAGAGGGGACTTCATCTAATAGGACACTAATGTCACCAGGAACCGACTCCTTCTGAAATACACTATTAAGGCAATCGGCAGACTTTCAATTGGACGTAGAACTTTCCCACTCACAGAAGTCAGCAAGTGGAGGTCAAGGGATCTTGTCGGTTGGTCAGATGACCTCTGGTTTACTGCAGGGATTGGTACTTGGACCAACCCTCTTCCTGGACTACATAAAAAAACCTGTTTTTCTTCTTCTTCCTAAAATACTGGTTCACTCAAAAACGAGTAGGTCACCAATGCGCATAAAAAAAAAGTAAATGAAATAAAATAAAAAATAAAGTGCGACTCAGCCTGTTTGCCCCTGGAGCGAAATTTGGCGACGAAGAGTCGCATACGATATTCAAAAAGTTCAAAGCAATGGCCAGATTCAGGCCCAGGTAACCATAAAATATCTGGGCAGGTTAAAACAGAAAAAAAAAATCAGTCAATATGTAGATCTCAAGACTGTCGTATCAATTTGATTCTTGAATGAGACTGCATTTGTGGCAATCTTGATGGCTCCCGGCAGTGAGTTCCACAGTCGTACAGAACTAGGATAAAAAGAATGTAGATGGCTGTCAATATTTGATGCAGGTATGACATAAGATTGACCGCCACTCCTGGTGCTACTTTTATTCAGTACTAGTTGTTCCACTGGGATACCAAATAGTTTAGCTCTGTCTTTGAAGAAGATATTAAGTTTGATAAAAGCTCTTATCTCTTCTAAGGGTTTCCATTCTAATTCCCTCATGTTCTTCCTAATATTGCCCCCTCTCTCCTGATATGGTTCCTTGTTACGAATCGTGCTGCTCTCTTCTGAATCTTTTCGAGGTCATCAATGTCCTTTCGATGGTAAGGATCCCAGACTGAGCAACCATATTCCAGTACTGGTCTAACCTATTTTTGTAACAGTCATCTTTAACCTTTTGGGGGCAGTCGTTGATATTCCTGTATAAGAAAGCTAAGATGTTATTTGCTTTCTTACATACTAAATTGTAATGTTCTTTCCATTTGAGACGACTATCTATAATCACGCCTAGATATTTTGCAGCGAGAGGTCCCGGGTTCAAATCCCGGACGAGCCCCATATCTGTCAAGGGTAAAAGACCCTGTCAGGGGAATGAGGCAGGGACAGGCAAAGAGCACAGAGAGACAACACCAAGCCACTCACTATCCTCAGACCACTCCAGGAAGTACGGAACAAACAATATTTATTAAATTTTTAGATATACAAATTTACCCAAACATATCAAGCATCCCAATCACTCACACATACACTCCATTCATGGAATGGGGCACCTATCAAAGAAGAGGGAGGAAAGACAGGAAAAAGAATAACTTCAAAGGAAAAAAAAAAAAAAAAAGAAGAGTGCAGATCCTATCAGGAGCTAACTATCGCTAAGGGACAAAATAACCCGATAGAGGGGAGCCCTAAAAAAAAAACACCACCACCCGGATCCCACTGCCACCCAACCTATCACCAACTAAAGCTACCCCCAACAAATAGAAGAGGAAGGGGGAGAAACAAAAACTAATACAACAAACAGGGCATAACAATATACATTAGATCACACTAGCGAGCGCACGCACACAAATCCACAGCCCATACACCACACACACTTGCCACATAACTGAGTTGTTGACGATTGTCCCGCTGACTGGATCTCTGGAGCAAGACTGGCTGTTCTCTTCACTGGCGTCTAGAAGATTCCTCCTTGCGCCGGACTCCTCCAGCACTCCTCAGGCTCGGCTCCGGTATCCCCCACTCTGGGACCATCCTCCAGGTCGCCCAACGTCAGCAACTGTGACCAGAACGGCGGGTGAAGACAAAAGAGAGAGCTACTGGCAAGCTTCACTCAGCGAAGAGCCCAAAGCCCCACCAGTAGATGCGCCACCCCCAACGAAGGAAGTGAGAGTCTGGGACGACTCGGAAGAATGTTGTTGGTAGCCCAAGGATTGAGATCCTTCCCAAGTTTCAGCGGACTGCCTTCCGCCCAGCGAAGGGTTCCGGCCCGGTTCCGCAACTCTCCACGACGAAGTGGAAAAACAAATATGGCTACCAACGGAGGACGTGGCCTCTTACCGGAAAAGCAGAAGCAAAAAGAATGAGAGCGCCGAACACTGGCATAGCGAAGAACGTCCCTCCCTCCACCCTACATAAAACACATACTCACATTCAACCCACGCTAAGCATTAACAACACACCTTACGCACAGAACACGTGCAAGACACCTCCCTGCACAGTTATTAAAATGACAGCACACACACACACACACACACACACACACCCTTCATCCAGGTCTAACTCTTCCCTCTCACACTACACCTATGTGAGGGTTTACTGAGGGGATGCATGATCCACACGGGCGGTGCACAACTGAATGTGACAGAGGAGCTACCCCCCCCCCCCCCCCCCCTCTCCTCTGCACTCCACATACTATGTGCCGGCTGCTGTATAAGTTCAAACACTGGTCCGCCCGTGACAACTGGTCTAACCTATTTTGTAACAGTCATCTTTAACCTTTTGGGGGCAGTCGTTGATATTCCTGTATAAGAAAGCTAAGATGTTATTTTGCTTTCTTACATACTAAATTGTAATGTTCTTTCCATTTGAGACGACTATCTATAATCACGCCTAGATATATTTTGCAGCATCAGTTTTCTTAAGAATAGTATTGTGAACAGAATATTCTGATCTTCAAAAGATTAGTCTCATCTGATTCTGTTTGCCTATGAATCCACTCAGCATTGTACAATCCACTCAATGTACGTTCTTCAAGGTCAAGGGTAAATGGAAAGATGGGAAAAGGACTGGCAACTCTCTTTTAATGGTAGGAAATGTCCTCACAGTCACCATGAAGACCACTGGTAGATGTCTTTCACTGTCAGCAAAACCCGTGTTCTCACAGTCATATTCAAGACAACCAGCGTTGTATTTTAATGCCAGCAAATGCCTTGTCCCCACAGCTCTGACCAGCTGCCTCTGCAAGCTAATGGAAAAGATTGTCAACTCGTGACCGATGTGGAAGCTGGGAACCGATGGCCTTTTGGCTAGTCAACAGTGCAGGTTCCGGAAATACCATTCGACAGTTGACCATTTTAGTCTGTCTGGAAACCACCACTCGCAACGCCTTCATCAAGAAACAGCATGTGATGGTTGCTACCTTTATTTTTATCTGGAAAAAGCGTACGACGCCACTTGGAATGGTCATCCGCCTTTATCTGTTCAAAACTTTCTGGCTAATAGACAGTTCGTAGTGCATACTGGCACCACGCTGTCTGACATCCATGGGCAGGAGTTGGGTGTACTTGAAAGGAGTATTCTTTCTCCTGCTCTCTTCAGCATCAAAATTAACGACATTGTCAAATCAGTAAACCAGGATTCTCTGTTTGTTGATGACTTTTCACTGTACACAGTTGGAGCCTCTTACGCCAGCGTACAGCGTCAGCTTCAGCTTTGTGTGAATAAGATTCAACAGCGGGCCAAGGAAAACGGGTTTACCTTTTCAAGCACCAAAATAGTCCATCCATTTTCACAATTTTCGTCAGTTCTTTGCTGATCCTGAAATTCGTCATGACAAGTCCACCATTCCAGCTGTGCAAGAAGCAAATTTCTGGGAGTTATTTTTGATCAAAAACTGAACTTTAAAAGTCATATCCAACACTTGAAAACTGCATGTCAGAAAGCACTGAACATTCTGCGAGTTGTGACACGCATACGGATTGGGGGTGCTGACAAGAAAACTCTCCTCCATCTTTACAGGGCTCTGATCCGCTCTAAACTGGACCACGGGTGTGTAGTGTACGGCTCGGCCAGACCATCCTGCCTGAAAAGTCTAGATCCTATCCACCATCAAGGGCTTCGACTGTGTCTGGGTGCATTCCGCACCACCCATGTATGCTGAGGCAGGAGAACCATATTGCCTTGTACTACTGTCTTAATCTCTCTTCTGAACCTCAAAACCCTGCAAATGACTATGTTTTTGACCCCAAGTTCCAAAAGAAATCCGATTACCATCCCAGTTCCATTCCACCTTGGGTATTCGTGTTCTTCCCCATCTGAACAAAGCAGATATAGACCTTGGCGTAGTTTGTGATTTATCCAAGTTTTCTTATGACCCTCTATGAACTTTCTTCACTTTAGAGATCCACTTTGATTCGGCCTCCTACCGTGAAGATTCCACTAGTTCCTTAGCATATAAGTCCCTTTTTGCTGAATGTGTTTTCTGTGCATTTTTAAAAGGTGTATTCTAAAGAGATGTGTGAATGGTGGTTTTTTGTTTGTTAGTTTTTTTGTGATGACTTTTGAGTTGACTTCAAAGTGATTCTTTCTTTCTTTCTTTCTGCGTACGCTGGCTGATACTCCTGCAGACACTGCCTGTACAGATAGGCAGTGAAGTTTTGCGTATATGACCGTTTTTCATCCCGCCATTAAGGCAGCCATACTCCATCTTCGGGGAAAGACTTCAACGTGATGACAGCCCTGATGTGGTGCTTTGCGGTCGGCTGGGCTATAAGTGACATTACCTTACCTCACCTTGTCCCACAGTCACTACAGAGATAGCTCAAGCACGTGCCTGAGTTACTCACGTATTCCTTTGTACTTTAAAAGGAGCGCAGGGCTGCAAGCAAAGCTTGCCGACGGCCTCGACCGACTCTGGACAGCTCCCTTCAGCAGCGTCCACGCCAGTGCTCTGGCCTTTGCCTCAAACTCGACATATCTTCGGCTTCACAGTTCGTCTCTTCCATTGTGTTTTCAATCCAGAGTGTGCCTGGTGATGTTGTCGGCTGTTTACATAAGATGTGTTCAGTCCACCCTCATTGCTCTTTTAGTGTGTGTGTCTTGGCTGTATGATGGGATTCTGTCCCCCCCCCCCCCCCCCCCCCCTCCCCCCTTTCGTTGAAGTCAGTGCTCACCTTATGTGCAGGATGTGACGTAGCTGTCATGTTCTGTAGCGGTTACTGTTATACCAATATACTCAGTCAACACTGTGTGCGTTGTTTTCTTGTAACATTTATTCTAGCTACGAAACACATGGTAGGCCTACAATGTCTTAGACAGCCGCGTCTGCTCGACCTTTTACGCATGCGCATTGCAAAATACGAAACTATGCAAGTACCCATATCTTGAGTAATCTGTCGTCTGCTACTAGCTACGAGTCGCGTGAGATACATGCCTACATCTCCCCATTTTACATAAAAGAAAAAGTGAAGACTACAAGGCCTATTCTCTAATTATAAAATAAAAACACATAGATTTATAATACGTAATGGGCTATGGAAGAGATGGTTGCAGCTTTGAAAATAACATTATGATATGACATACAGTGAATATTACAAGTTACCAATACACTGTGACTCAATATAGGTCAGCTGATATTGATAAAAAACATTACATGATAACATAACTATAAGTATCAGATACTTAGAACATAGAGGATTAGGCCTGCATGTGGCCTTTATAATACAGTGGGTTCCCTAATGACAGTGGCCTAATGGCAGATAGTGCTGACATGGTGTTGCTTACAGTCATACTGTCAAAATCAAAGCTAATTAACTTAGAGGGGTACATGAATGTATACTGGTCAACACAAATTAAGGGCCGGAAGAACAATCCTCTCTCAAGAGCAAACAGCAAAAAAAGAAACACATCCATCTGATAGAATAATTTAATTTGACATTTCATCTTCCGACTCAACTGAAAAAAACATCAACACGACACATTTCATCACCTTGACAGACATCAGAATGACCCCCCCCCCCCCCCCCCCCCCCCCCACCCCCACCCCCTTTCGAGAAGTTGCAAGAAATGTCAATTCAGTTTCTTCATGTTCAGTAGCTGGTGTGACCACCATTTGCTGCCAGATATTCCGTCAGCCGTCGCCGCATGGAGTGGACGTGGTTCTGTAGCACCGATGAGGGATTGCGAGCCACTCCTGCTGCAGGGACCGGAACAGCTGAGCAACATCAATAGGCGCAAGATGGTTGTCCATGACTCGGCGTCCGAGGATGTCCCAGAGGTTTTCGATGGGTACCAAGTCCGGGGATCGGGCTGGCCCAGTCCATACGGACAACCTGCTGACGCTGCAGGAGGTCCCTGACCACCAGAGCGCGATGAAGAGTGGCGTTGTCATCTTGAATGGAGCCTGGTCCCATGGCCTGGAGGGTGGGGATGATGATAGGCCTCACAATCTCATCTCTGTACCCGTTTCCGGTGAGATTACCTCTAATAAGGTGCAGAGGGGTTTTGCCGTGAAGATGGAAGCCACCCCACACCATCACGGACCCGCCTCCGTAGCGATCGTGCTCCTGAACGCAGGCATCCACAAACCGCTCCTCTACCCGTCGGCACACGCGCCTGCGGGCATCACAGGTGGACAGAGTAAAGGGTGACTCGTCTGTGAAGAGCACCCTGCCCCACTGCTGTCTGTTCCGTCGCTGATGGCGGCGGCAGAACGCCATACGAGCCTGGCGATGACGTTGTTTGAGAGGCGGAAGCACAGCAGCTGCCCTTGAGTGGACGTCAGCTTCATGCAAGCGACGTCGAACGGTCTGAGAGCTGATGAGGATGTAAGCTGCTGTCCGCAGGTTGGTGTCCTGGCAGAGATGATTTGTCTCGAAGCGCCGACAGCTGGAGATACCGATCGTGTCGCCGAGTCATTGCTCTTGGGCGTCCAGAGCGGGGGCGTTCTTTAGCACTTCCATTGAAAGCGTTGGTTGAGGTGCTGGATGACAGAGTGGCTCACTCCCAGTCGTCTGGCCACTTCCCGACCGGAAACGCCGTCCTGGAGCCACCCCAGTGCCCGCCCGCAATCGAGTGTTGAAAGTCGTTGTCTTGGTGGCATGCTTATTGAAAGCCCAGGTTGTCGCCCTTAAAAAACACATTTGCCTTGAACTTTTGCTGAGCAGTGTTTACCACAACCATGACTTGTACGTACACTCTGCCAGAAATCTGCAGCAGCTCTGCTTCTTCAGCAAGAAGCAACCAAATTTCTGTCAATTTCTCGTGAATTTGTAACATTTTGAGCGCCCCTGACAACAGTATTGCTGGCTTGCAATGGGTGTAAAGCAGGTTTGGGCACGTGCAGCAGCAACTGAAGTTGCAGTGTCGCTCAAGTTGCGCCTTTCTCTCCATTGTCGTCTTGGTGTAAAATAACAGTTTGTAAAACTACTGAAATCTGAAGCCGGCCCTTCACTTGTGTTGACCAGCATAGTATCACACTTGTTCAGTCGGTTTTGAAGTGTATCTTCTGGATCGCATGTTGCTTTCTTCTTTTAACACATGATATCTTGACATGCCTTCCAAGAGGGATGTGTCCGTTAAACCGCTTTATGTGTGTGACCCAAGATTAATTGTATCTGTATTTGCCCCCCCCCCCCCCCCCCCCTTTAAAATTTTTTTTTTTTGTAATACGAAGACAAGTATGATTTGTGTGGTGGTTAATAATAATTAAAAAAAAGATATGACGTATGAAAACTACTAAATTGCTAACATCCCTATAGCTAATAAAAAAAAAAACTCCCCAGACACGGGCACGGGGTTTTCTGATCGGGTCAAGGTCACAGCTGAACGCTGAGACCTATTCTAAAGATCGAGTTTTTGTGTGGTGGCTGGCTGATGAGGCCCGATTGTGTGGTGTATGGAGTGTGCACGCTTTCACACATGGTGGTGGTTCAGCCGCTAGTGCTGGTTGGTCATCTGCTGGTTGTAGTGTTGGCTCTGGTTCTGCTGCACGTGGGGCATCACGGAGATGAGCCCGATTGCACTTGCTGTCCCGCGGGAGTGGCAGTGATGTAGGATCTGGGTTTGCTGTGTTCACTGATGACTTCAGCTTCTTGCCATGTCCCAAAGTTGTCCTGAACTGAAGTGGCCGGCCTGGGTGGAGAGCAGGTAGGTCTTTGGCTGCTTGATTGTAATACCGCTTCTGAACAGCTCGGCGTTGGTGGAGCTGCTCTTTGACCTCAGGTTTGCAGTTCTTGGGCCTGCTGGTGTTTTGCACCTTGCTTTCCTGCCCGCAACGAGCTACATTGGGCTGGATAGGGTTGGGCATATTGGGGTTGTGTGAAGACACAAAAGAGCAAGGTCAGGGTCAGAGTGGGATTGAAAGACTTTGGTCAGGGTGGCTTTGATTGTCTGGATCTGTTGTTCGATGAAGCCGTTTGACCTGGGGTGCTGGGGGATGAGGTGGTGTTGGTGAATGCCCAGTCTTTGGCGAATTTGTCAAAGGCTGTGGAGTTGAATTCGGGGCCATTGTCACTTATCACCTTTGATGGTATTCCCTGTTCACTGAAGATCTGTTTCAGCGTCCTGATCGTGTTGCTGCTATATGTGTCTTGCTCAAACTTTCTGACCACCAAGTATTTGCCTTAGAAGTCCGCTACAATTAGAAAGTCTTTCCTTGTAGTTGGAAGAAGTCGACTCCCAGGACCTCCCATGGGTGACTGGGGACTTGAGGCATGAGTGTTTCACGCTGTTGTGCTGGCTGATGCTCCAGGCAGATGGGGCAGTTCCTGGCAGTCTTCAGTGTCTTGGTTGATGTTGTTCCAGAAGACAGAGTTTCTGGCTCTCAGTTTCGTCTTCTCCATCCCTTGGTGTGCGTAGTGGAGCTGGTCCAGGATGTCTTGCCTCATAGCGCTTGGGATGATGATCTGCTCTCCTTTGAGGATGATGCTGCCTTCAAGCGATAGTTCATCTCGGAATGACGAGTATGGCCTGAGCGCTTCTGGTAGTTCTTGGATTTTCTATGGCCATCCTTGGGCAATGGTGGTCGTGAGTCGGCTGAGGACTGGGGTCAAGCTTGGTCTCCTTGCTGATTCTGGTCAGGCATTCTTCGTTGCATTGGACAAAGTACACTCTCACATCCAGGTCAATGGTTTTGTTTTGTGTCTTTGTTTGGCAGTCTGGATAATGTGTCAGCCAGGGTGATGCTCTGCCCTGGTCGATATTCAAGGGTGAAGTCATAGCCTTGTAGTTTCAGCAGCATACGTTGCAGTCTGGGTGGGGCTTTTGTCAGAGGTTTCTGCATGATCATGACCAGGGGGTTGTGGTCTGTGATGACGTGGAAGTGTCGACCATCCAGGTACGTGTGGAAGCACTGAACACCAAAGACTATGGCTAGTAGTGCTCGGTCGATGCAGGCATATCTGGTCTCTATGTCTGACAGTGCCTTTGAGGCATATGAGATAGGCTCACCATTCTGAAGAAGGCTAGCCCTAGTCCCTTTATGCTGGCATCTACTTGCAGTGTCAGTGCCACCCCAGTGTTGAAGTAGCACAGTGTAGACCTCTGTGACTGTGGCTTTGAGGTTCTCGAAACATGTTTGGTGATGGGCATCCCAGATGAATTGGGCTGTGTCTTTCAGCAGAGCCCAGAGTGGGGCTGATTTCTCACTTATGTTGGGAATGAATGGTCCCAGAAAGTTCATGAAGCTCAGGAATATTTGTAGCTCGTTTTTGTTAGTCGGAGGCTGCATCTGTTGTAGGTATTGGACCTTCTCGGGGTCTGGGTGCACTCCATTGGCATCGTACACCATGCCAAAGAAGGTGATTGAGTCCTTTTTTTGTAGCACTTGTTAGAGTTGAAGACTAGTCCATTCTCAGAGGCGACTTTCATCAGGTTGTGTGGAGAGTTTGGTCGTGTTCTTCCTCAGTTTTTGCATATACTGCTACATCATCTGCAATGCCGGTAGCGCTGTCAACCTGGTCCAGGATCTGGTCCATTTTCTCTTGGAAGATGTCCTGTGACACTGAGAGGCCAAATTGGAGGCGAGTGAAGCAGTATCAGCCAAATGACGACTGGAAGGTTGTCAGAGGCTGGGACTGCGTCGAGCTGCACTGACCAATAACCTGACTCAGCATCCAGTTTGGAAAAGAACTTTGCTCCCTGGAACTTGTGTGTTAGCTCCTCTATTGTTGGGACCTTGTGGTGTGGTCTCCTGAGAGCTTTGTTCAGGTGTCTTGGGTCAAGGCATATCCTTAGATCTCCCCCTTTCTTGTGTGAGTAGGCCAGGCTGGAAACCCAGTCAGTAGGGTCATTTACCTTTTGTATGACCCCACAGGTTTCCATGGAGTCCAGTTCTTTCTTGATGGCATCCCTCAGGGCAATAATTTTCCTAGGGGCATCGATGTGGGGGGTAGGACCTCTGGTGACGTGAACAGCCTAACAGGACCTGGGAGCATGCTGATCCTGTCGAATTGGTCCGGGTACATGCTCTTCAGGTCAGGTACCGAGTTGATGGGGGGAGACTGTGGTGCTAGGCTGTTTTGTGAGTGAGTTAACTTCACACTGCAGTGCACTGTCACGACTTTTGAGTTTTTTGCATGACGAAAGACCTAGGATTGCTGGGTCTCGGACATCCACGATGTAGAACTTTGTGTCCTCCCATGCTGAATCACCGTATTGACAGGCAATGTTGATGGGCCCCATGGCATGGGGTCTCTGTGCCATTGTAGGCCGTCAGTCGAACCCTATGTGCTGCTGCTGTAGTACTTTGATCGGGAAGCCCATCTTCTTTAAGACGATCTGGGCACATCTTTCAGAAAAGTTAGTTAGTTAATGTTTATAGGGTCCAGCGGAAAAGCCACAGATGTAGCGTGTTACCTTGTGCACCAGTTTCTACCTTGAGCACCAGGCTATCTCTGCTTTGTCTTGAGGCTAGCTTGATTTAAGGGTGGTATATGCTTCATCTTTTCGCGACTCTACAGGTGATAGCTGGACATCGTTGAATGTTTGTTGTTCCCGATCTATGTCTTGTGCCGCTTCCTGGAGCTCATGGACACTCTTCTGTCAGTTTCCTTGCCTGCGGTTGCTGGGGTACCTCTGGCTTTGTCCTTTCTTGTTGCGTTCATTGGAGGCTTGCTGGGGAGCTGATCGGCATACCTTTGACCAGTGGTTGGCCTTACCACAGGCACTGCATGTTGTGCCAAATGCTGGGCATTTCCAAGGTGGGCGTTTTCCGCCACAGTTTCTGCAGGACACTGGAGCGGTGATGGCATCAATGTTTGTTAAGCTCTCCATGGACTGCAGCTGCTTGAGGTGAGAGGCCGTAGCCTCAAACTGGCGTCCAAGCTGGAGGGCCTCCTGGAGCATGAAGCCCTTATTTTTTGATAGGAGGGCCTTGCGGAAGTCTGCATCTGGTGTGCCTGCTATGATCAGCTTAATCAGCCATTGATCGCTCTCCTCTTGGCTAAGGTCGCGCGTAGCTGCCTGGTGTCTGGCTCTTGTGATGAAGTTGTCCAGCGTTTCTTCAGATTGTTGTCTGAATCCCATGAGACGTAGCCGGCTTACACAGAAGTTTTCCATTGGCACCATCAGTTCTCTTAGCTTTTTCAACACTGTATCTGGCTGTCTCTGTTCTTCTGTGAGGGGGGAGGGCATTGTACTGTCGGAGCCCCTCCTCCCCATTTGGAAGAGAATGTGCGCGACTTGCTCTTCCATATCGGTGATTTTCTTGGCCTTACAGTATAGTTTCATTTTCTGTTTTAAAAGTAAGGCCTTCCTGGCATTGGGGGCATCTCGGTTCAGCTGTGAGGGGTCTTTGTGGGCCATCGCACGGGCGCTCTGTTGGTAGCTTGGCCAAACTGAAGTTCCGTTAGAAGACTGTGCTCCGCGCCGAGACACTGTCGTCTGCTACTATTTACGAGTGGAGTGAGACACACATGTCTACAGTAGCGTCTGGGGCCTATTGATAATTGCGTTGATCACTCTGTCTCAGATTCCTATGGGAGGACTGCCTTTGAGCTGGCGTTGAAGGTTTCAATCTTTTTGCCCATGGACAGGATGTTGAATGCATACCTTGCTCTGTTGATTCGGCTCTTGATGTCCTCGCCTGCGCAGTCATTCTTGATGAAGTGTTTTTCCTACACTCTAGAGAAGTTCTTTTATATACTCAGCACTTTTGCACTCACACACACGCACTCTACCTTACCTGGTCAGTCCAGACCCTGGCTTGGGGGTTTCATCAGGATTCATTCCCAAGCCCTTCACAGTCATAAACTACCAAGTTGAGTCTGTCACAGTCACTGTCAGTCTCCGGGCCCAGCAGTGGTACTGTCAAAGCCGTCCTAGCCGTTGTAACCGTCTACGGCTGTACTGTCGCAGTGCTAGGGCTAAACTAGTACGTATGCCAAAATAATCAACCTGATGGTTGTGGGCATTACATCAAGAAGAACTGTCTCCTGTTAACTGGAGGCCCCAGCACTGGTCTGTCACTAGTGTTTTCTGTCAGCACAACGAAAATCCGTCACTAACTATAAGTTAGTCTTAGCCGGTCCGTTCCCTTCAAGCCCGAGTGTGGAACTCCCTAGCTAATACAAGTTAGCTAGTCCGCTCTCTTCAAGGGCTAGCGTCGTACTGCCGGAGTTCGTCTGCTTGTTTACCTGAGTGTCAGTGAACACTTCTCACGCGAGTTGCACTTCCGTTGAGATCGCCTATGTGCGCAGAAACCGTGCGTCACTACATTGATGACAGTGCTTCCATGTTATGTGAAATGGTCTTTCTCCCTGATGTCTCCCTGATGTTGGACTGTGAGTTTTGCTTGTCGATTCATTTCACATCTGTATTTGTGTTGATCTTCAGGCCAGTTTTCTGTGCCTTTCCGGATAGTCTCGTCAGCTTTGACTGCGCATGTTGTCTGTGTAAAAGGAGGCTGCATCAAATCCTTCTGCAAAGTTGAGATCTCAAGATTTTCATGTTGTTGGTGAAGATTATTCGGATGCCCGCATCACTGTCCTCGATTATGATCATCAAGAAGGATGTTGGCGACAGAATGCAGCCTTGTCTCACCCTTATCTTCTCTGTGAAATGGTTGGTTAACTTCTTGCTGTGAATGACCTGACAGGTTGAGTGAGTCCCCATACAACTGCTGGGTGATGCTGATGAACCTCAGAGGAATTCCATAGTGACGCATGAACAATTATATAGTGTCTACGTTTAAAAAAATCCACATATGTAAGGACTTCCATTCGATGAACTGCTCAATCAATATGTGCAGACGCGATGTGGTCTGTATATGATCTGATCTGATCTGATGGAACCCAGCCTGGTCTTATCTCAATTACTTGCGCAGCGCCTGCTTCAACCTGTCCTGGATGATTCTGGTCTTTACTGGGAACGGAAAGGAGCATGATTTCCCAACAACTGCCATCCTTTGGACAGGTCACCTTTCTTGGGCGGTTTCACCACGTAGCCTACCTTTCAGTCTGTTGAGACTTGTTCCTGCTCCAATATCTTTTGCTGAAACGACTGCAATGTTTCCAGTGGTGTTGCCACATCTGCTTTGAGCACCTCAGGCAGGGAGCCGTCTGGATCTGCAGTCTTGCTGTTCTAGTGTTATTGATGGCTTGGATGATTTCATCTTTGGTTGGTGGACCAGTGAAGCAGTTTGGTCACTGGCGGTATGTCGGGAGCGCCTGACAGACATGGTTGGTTTAAGATTTTCTCGAAATGTTCTGTACAGCTAGATCTTTGTTCTGAGTCATATGTGATAAGTCTGAGATTCCTGTTCTTCACGTGCTTGCATGGGTTTACGTGTTGTTGGTTTTTTTTTTTTTTCAAAAAAAAAAAACAGTCATGTTATTTAGTGCAGTCTTTTCATAGTGTGGTGTTTAAATGCCGTTTCCGCTTCTTCAGTCATGTCACATGTCACCCGCCTCCTGTCATCTCTTGCCGTCTTCTTTATTTAACGATTGGCTCCCTAACATTCTGCTCCAGGGTCTGCTTTCACCTTGATCTTGACACTGATTAATCTTCTGTTTCAATGCTCTCCTCTCATCTATGTTGACTCATATTTCTCGTGTCAGCCATTCTTTGTGGTTGCTCTCTCTCCTTTTCCTTCTTTCCCTGAACACCCTTTGCAAGTGGTCTTCTGATCTTTTTTAGGGTCTATCCAATGGTCTTTAATAGTTTCTTCCATTGATTCTGCCAGGATCCCCAACCAAACTTGTTTCTTGATTTTGCAATGAAACTCTTCTCTTTTCTTGCTAGTCTTCAAAACCTGCACTCTGAATTTGTGGTGGTGTTGCCTGATGGGTCGTTGAACGAGTTAAGCCTGGTTGTCAGTGTTACCACGAGTAAATGGTGATCGGAAACTATATCCGCTAAACGACTCGCCCTGACATTCAAGAGACTTCTTCATGTGCAGACAACTTTGATGTGATCAATCTGGCCCTGTCTTTCCATCTGGTGAACTCCAGGTAGTCTTGTTGATTTTCTTGTTGTCAAAAATGCGCCTCCAGTGACAAGCTTGTTGAAGTGTCAAACACTCGAAAATAGCTCTCCATTTTCATCGCATGCCTTTGCCATTTTTTTCCCCATGATGGGTGCTCTGTCTGTGTTGTCTTCAAAGTCTCTCCTTGATGTTAAAAATCGTGGGTTAAAGTTCCATATCCCACTGGCCACGGGAGCAGCGAATTGTCAGAGGTTCACTGTGTCTAAAGCACGGCATAATGGAAGGTGGCAGCTATCCCTCTCCCTTCGCCGCCTCTAACCTTCCCTGAACCGAACCACGTTCCCGTTTTCTGCTTGTTGAACAGAGAAAGTTTTCAAGTCGAAAAAAATCCCAACCTTCGAGTAGTTCGAACCCGCGACCGTCATTCATCTTCGCAGGCAAACGCTCTAACCATTTGAGCATGGGCCCCTCTTCTCCTTAGTGTCAGACCGAATCAAGATTGTAGGGGACTGTAGAACTGTCCCGTTTCCTCTCGCTGCAGAAGTAGCCGTGCTACACTGGGGTATTGTGGTCTTCGTTCTTTCAGAGCTGAATCTTACTGACGTAAGGTATGATGAAACAGGTTCCAAAGTCACCAGTGCCTTTGCAGCCTCTGGTGTCATTAGCAATGGCACCGCTCAGGTGTGATCATGACCTAGGTCTCTGAGGCCGAGATACATTATCTCTCCAGGTCTCCATTTAGTTTGGCCACTTGAGATGCACACAGATGCATACAAAGCAAAGCCCTTGATGGTGTGTCTCCTCATTTTATTCGCCATTTTCCGCTCTCATGTTTTTGTTGTTCCAGATCCCTGCCTCGTTGTTTGCCTTTATCAGTATAACATTTGTCGGCCAACTGGCTTCCCGACGGATTTCACCCACTCAGATCATGGGTTCTTTTGAAGAGGAATCCATTCGACCGCTCTTTTTTGGGGTGAAGTTGTTACGGTGTCTGGGTGTAGGTAGCACTTCTTCTTTGGAGTGGGGTTGCCGGCACCACACCTATCCCTCCTCCTTTACGCACGCTTGGGACCGGCAAGATGATCTCCAAGGAACAGTTACTCTAACGTGTATTCAGCACAAAATATCTCACAGTGAAATAACCATGCACTTCAGTTGAAGCAAACATGTCAGTATTCCGTATCTCTGCTAAGGCAAATAAGACTCGTCGCTTCCTTCATTACCGACTCAGAGAGTGCCCACATGCCCTAAAAAGCCACAAATATTGCGAGAAACTGGTTAAACTCACAACTAAGCAATCTCCCCATCTACAAGCCACATTATGTTACAATGAACTGGTAAAACCTTCTTCACATTTGGGGGATACCCCGATAGTTTCGCCGCCTGCCTGGATACGGTCCATCAAGACGAATCCTATGTGAAATCTCAGCACAGATGCTTCCAGACTGCTCTTTCAGATGGACCTGGACCCTCTCAGGTTGTTACAAGCTACTGACAACACCACCACCATGTACAAATAATGACAGACCTGGTAACACCGAGAACTGCGGAGTCCATCATTCTTGATCCACCAGGGGTCGTGTCTGAAAATCTGCTGATCCGTCACTCACAGACACATGCGAATAAAAATGAGGATTTCAAAAAGTGTAATACAAAAATGCCAAAAAAAAAAATAAAGAAGAACACTAAGTGTATAACAATTGGAAGTTCAAATCTTGAAAGAAAGAAACGAGCAGGTCCGTCATTTTTCCTGAACATGATGTGCCAGAAGTTAGGCCGCAGCTCCCTTGCTCCCAGGATAGAATTAAAAAAAAAAAGTAAATAAAAATTTAAAAAAGCAGAAAAAAAGAAAAGAGTTCTCCAAGATATATGATTGTTCCTGCTCAACGGTTCACTAGACATCAGACCGCAGGTGCCCCATTCTTGGCCATTTTTTTTTTTCTTCTTTCCCTCGGTTATGTGCCAGCACAGGCTCCCAACACAAGCTCCCTGGGGCCTTCAGGTCATGTACAAAGAGCTGGTCAGTTTCAGTTTCATAGAAGAGGCGTCACTGCGTGCGGACTAGTCCATATACGCTACACCACATCCGCTAAGTTTTGAGACCGTACTGCACATGATTTTAAGCTGATGGATAAATGATTTAACAACTAAGATGAGAGAACTGAAGAAGAGGGTCTCGTGGGCTACGACTTTGCAGATGTCTGACCTACGCATTAGCCCAATGCGCTGGTCAGACCTTACCTAATATTGCCTACCTAATATTGGGGGTGTGTGTGTGTGTGTGTGTGTGTGTGTGTGTGTGTGTGTGTGTGTGTGTGTGAAACTGCTACCCCTTCCCTCCTCCTTCGAAGCCTCTGGTATGTAAACGTATTTGTTCTCAATGACCGTGGACTAAGGGGAAGGTATGCAGTTTGGGATTTATCTCGTGTGGAATGCTGCAGTAACGAGGTATAACCTCCTGCAAGCCTGTTAATGAGCAAGTACTCAAAGAATACACATGAGTAAAGCGTGTGTGTGTGTGTGTGTGTGTGTGTGTGTGTGTGTGTGTGTGTGTGTGTACGTGCGTGTGTGCGCGCGCGCGCGCGTGTCTATGTGTGTGTGCATGTCCATGCGTGTGCGCGCGCGCGCGCGTGTGTGTATATGTGTATGTGCGTGCGTGTGTGTGTGATTTACTGGATCCTAGTTAACTAACCTGATGCTTTAAAAAAATCTTTTTTTTTTTTTGTCTCTTTGTAGTATTGTCATTTAATTACACTGGACACATCAACCCTCCACACAACAGAAATAATTACGTTACCTCGAGTTCTGTAAAATCGCCGACACATGCTTCCTCCCTCCCCCCCCCCCCCCCCTCTTCAAGAACCTTCCCCCCGCCCCCCCTCCCGCCCCCGAGCTCACCCCCACCCCTACCTTCTATTACAGAAGTTTCCTAATTGGAGGAGAGCCACCCTGGACTGGAAGCCTGGCGGGGATGGTACATCTGCTGTGTCTGCAGGAGGGCTGTTCCATTCTGAAACAATCCCGGAAAAAAAGTTTTTTTTTGCTAATGTGTGGTCCTTGACGATGGACTGTTTTATATGACAACGTATGAGACTACGGACGACCCATCTCTGGTGACTGGAATTGAGAGGATGTTTAATTAAACTGATCGATGTCAACCCATGGTGGGATTTGTGGAAGGCAGCCGGCCTGTCATTCTTGCAGCCAAGGTTGGTCAGTTCAACGTCTGCAGCATCCCCCCCCCCCCCCACACACACACACACATACTGGATGTTTGGTGAAATCAATTGGAACGCAGCAATCAGGTCGCATTAAACTTTATCCAACGGTGTTAATATTATCCAGTTGGCAGGGGTCATACACTACAATTGTACATTCCAAAACACAGGGCGGGGGGGGGGGGGGGGGGGGGGGGGGGGGGGGGACCAGGGCCTTATAGGCGAACTGTTTCAGGGACTTATTAGAAACCTTGATGTTTCTCCTGATAAAGCCCAGTGTTCTGTTTGCCCTTGTTGATGATACTCAGTCTCAACAGATATGGAGTCCCCACTTCATATCCTTCTTGAAGGTGACACCAAGGACACGACCTGATCCTCAGCTTGAAACTGGTAGCCATGTAGTGAGAAAGTCTGCTGCGTTGTTGTGCGACGCCACATCATGCGGACAAACCACCATTTCTTGGGGGTGGAATGATGAGTTCATCACTGCTCCCAAGTGACAGGTCTGTCCAGATCCTCGTGGAGGTCATCCTGGTCTCTGGGACAGACATCTCTATGGCATCAGCAAGAAGTTTCGCTGAGGATGACAATCCTTCTGCAAGTCATTAATGTGCAAGAACAGAACAGGTCCCAGAACAGAGCCCTGGAAAACACCTGATTCAAGTGGTGTAAACTCTGATTTTGCTTCATTTTATGATTGACTGCTTTCTCTCACTCAGGAAATTTTCAGTCCTGGTTATGAGCTTGCTTGTGGATCAGTGGGCTGTTGCTAATTTTGCCAAAAGTCTGCTAAAAATCCAAGACAAGCACGTCGTCCTGACAGCCATGACACGGCATCTCTGAGATTTCGTCCATAAAGCCCAGCAGCTAGGGCCGGTTGAATGACTTCCACGAGTTGCTGTGGTCTGATGATACTGTGCTACTTGATGCGCTGCTACATCTCGTCCATGACCCCTTTTTGTTTATTTGTTTGTTTGTTTAGTGGTTGGTTGGTTGCTGTTGTTATTGTTGTCGCCGTTTCCTGTGTTCTATTTCATCTTCCATGCCATCTCAGTGGCACTGGACCCACAACGTTTATTCGGACCATCCGTCCATAGAAATAGACTGGTCCATCCCGCCACAGCCTTGGCACAGACACCCACAGGGAGCAGTTTACCAGTGGAGAAACGTACTGATGAGTCACTTTGGTGGTGTTCAGAGGTGCCTGTTCTGATCCAGCATATCCAGGACACCACTTACTAAGCCCCTTACTGACAACAATCATTTCGAGGGTGTTCTCCCACCAGAGGGCACTATCATGTCCGTCCAAGGACAGTTCCACCCAAATTTGCCGATTTATGTCTTAATTTCAGTATATTTGTATATATCAGTAGTAGTAGAAAGAAACTCGTGGAGGTGACACCAAGGACACGACCTGATCCCCTAGCTCCAATTTCTGCAGTGAGGACTTTGACCTGATAGCCTTCTCTCCTCAGGCTGTTTGCCAGATCAGCATACTTTTCCGTCTTGTAGATTTGAGCTGCCTCCATTCTGTTCTCATATGGCACCGTGAGCTCGATCATGATCAGCTGCTTGGTTGACTGAGAGTGGACTACTATGTCTGGTCTCATGCCATTCTTGATGATGATCTCTGGGGTGACTCTTCCATTCTGGGAGGTCTGCAGTGCACTCCCAGTCATCTGCGCCGTCCAGCAGACTCTGCCTGCATGTTCTTGGCCATGATTCGCTGCCTCCTGCCGTGAAGAATGTTGCCGGTGCTTTTGGAGTCCCTGATTTTTCCCTTTTGTGGTATTGGTACTAGCCCAGACTACTTGTACAATCTCTTTGAGCACTCGGTTTTGCCTCCATATGTACCTTCCTTGAGCCAGGGCTATTTTACATGAGCTTAGGACATGCTCCACTGTTTGTTTTTCATGGCAGAGGGGGCATGAAGGATCGTCTGTTTTTCCCCACTTCACAGGTTTGCATTTGAAGGCAGAAGGTCATATGCAGATCTGAGAATGAAGCTGATCCTGAGAGGGGCCATGTGCCAAATGTCATTCCAAGTGAGACCTCTCTGGAGTGCATTCTCCCACGTTGTCCATTGCCCTTGCTGGCTCTGCTGGACTGCTTTTTGGAGTCTTTTTTGGGTCTTCTTTCTTTTCTCATCTCCTGAATCATCATGTCTCTTTTGGCTTTGCCTTTGGCCTTTCACCACCATTCAGTTTTGGTCATCCCCAGTCCTTGTCTGTTGGTCTGTGTGTGTCCTGTGTGTGTCCTGTTATTTCTCTCTGATCCTGAGACTTTCTTTTGCAGAATCAATCGCCTCTTGAACTTTCCATTTTCTGCCTGTCTTCAGCTGCGGCTTGATTGCTTCTACCATCTTGTCTCCTGAGTCCTCCAGCATGCTTTGAAGTCTGATCTTCCCTGCTTTGTATTCCTCCGGGATGGATTTTCATTGGTAGTTTCAGCTTTGCTTGGCGACAGTACAGCGCTATGTCAGTCAGACAGGTGGGACACCAAGCCATTTCCTTGTGAACTTGTTGATTTTGGATTCCATTGCCTCCACTATGCTGGTGCAGATGTCGTATATCATCAGAGGCCATAGGAGCTTTGGTATCAGCATGAACTGCAGACACCAGACCTTGTATTGCCAGGGAGCCCACGCTGGTCAATGGTCTCCAAGCCTTCTTCCGACATCTGTTTGGTTTCTTTTGCACTTTGTGTGTCTTTCAGCGTATCGTCATACCATCTTCCAAGGCTCTTGACTGGCTCTTCTGTAACTGTTGGAATGGAATGGCCTGGTTGGCAACACTGAAGACCACAAATTCGGCCACTTTTCCTTCCTCAGTGAGAGACTCCGTGATTTCTTTGGCTTGAACTTCATTCTGGATGAGGCAACTATGTCATCCAGCCTCTCCAGCACATGACGTGTCTCGTCTTCTCTGGATGAAATCACTGTAGTGTCATCCATGAAGGCCGTGAGAGGGGGCATCTTGTATCCATCGCCAAGGTCTGTTTGTCTTGCATTGCTTGTTGCTGCGTTCAAGATGACTTCCATTGCCAACACGAACAGTATTGGGGAAATTGCACAGCCCATTGCAATGCCCACTTCCAAGTTGATCCAATCTGTTGTGTACTCCTTGGTAGAGAAGCGCATTGAGAAGCCATTGAAGTACTTCTTAAGCATGTCGCGGATGTTCTTTAGCACATGGTATATCTCAAGAGCCAACTGTATCATCTCATGGGGCACAGTTCCATATATGCGTTTGCCAGATCAAGCCACACTACGTCCAGGTCTCTCTTTTCTGTTCTTTTGTTCCCAGACCATTGTGGCGTGTTCTACACAGCCAGCCACGCCTGGGATGCCACCTTTCCGGACACATCCAAGTAGTTGTTTTCCACGAGGTACTGGTCAGCCTTGCTGCCACGACAGAGAAGTTTTTCTCTTCGACGTTCAGTAGTAATATTGGCCTGAACTGGCTGATGTCACTTGAGTTTTGCTCTTTGGGGATGTATACACCTTCTGCCATCATCCACTGGCCGCTGATCTTCTGGTTTCTCCAAGTTGATCGAAGCAGCCTGTGGAGCCACTCCAGCACCCTGGGACATTCCTTGTACAGCTGGTAAGGTACTCCGTGATTTCTTTGGCATTTTCCTGGCCCTGATGATGATTTGGCTCTGGCTTTGTTGACCACCTTCTTGATTTCCGCTGACGTTGGAGGCTTGTCATTGAACTGTTCCTCAGTTCAAGACCTTGAATGTCGAGTGGTGCTTTGCTCTGTGAGTCAGAGTATGTTTTCCTCAGATGCTGCTCAAGAACTCCTTTTGTCCACACTTAGGGTCCCAGACTTTGGCTGCTCTGGCAAACTGGAAGGGGTCTCTGAAGAAGCGCTCTTGTGTCTTCTTCTTTTTTTGCTCTTCCTCTTCCTCGCAGATTCCGCTTTGCTGAGGGCGCTGTGTTTTGCTTTCAGGTCTTCCCAGAGTTTTTCCAAGCCTTGTTTTTCAGCTGGCAGTGCAGTCTTCATTTGCTTCTTGAGGTTTTTCTTTTGGACCCTGATCTTGTCCATCTCTTCTTGGCGTCTGGATTTCTTTGGAGGCGTTTTTCTCTTTGGGTAGTCTCTGCATGTGGCATACACAATGTCCCCATATGTGGCTAGTTTGTGTTCCAGGGTGCTTTTCCCTATCAGGGCGTCGAGTCTTTGGACGATTTTTGCATCCAGTTTCTCCCAATCTTTAGTCTCGTTTGCTCGTGGCAGGCTGAGTTTCAGGCGCCTGGCATCGAGAGCCTGTGCAAATTCCTCATCGAATCAACAGCGTGGATGTCCATGTTCATAGTCCGTTTGGGATTTGCAGTCGTGATTGGTTGAGCACCGATGGATTCATCATTCTCTCCCCCTTTCGGTGAATCCTGGGAGCATCTTTTCCTTTTCCACGTGTTGAAGGCAAAGTGGGGAGCCAGCCCACAAAGCCTTAGGTTCTGGTCTTTCCCAGTGTCCTCCGGTCTTTCCCGGACGTCCCTCGGCCTATTCTCAGAAGTCATGGTTTACCCATACATCAGTAGAAAGAAACTCGTGGACAGCGTGGCAGCAGCGAGTCCTCAGAAGAGAAGCCCTTTCGGCCCTTATCTCCTGACACTCTAGGGGGGTTGGGCCACATCCGGTTCATGACTCCGGATGTCCCTCTGCTGCCCCTTTTTTTTTTTTTCCCCCATCTTGGGACGAGCCACGGTTGGGATTCGAACCCATGCCCCTCTGGACATGCTCATTTCCACTTAATGACTCGCGCACTAAACCACTGAGCCACCTGATATTGTAGGAAAGTTAAGCCTTATGAAGTTTCACTTTTGTTCCTCCTCCTTGACCAGATCCAGTTTTGAACACCTCTCTGCTGCTTCTGCCATTGCTTTCAGGGCTCTGTTTTTTTCCCTACTTGCAACTGAGAGCTGTTTCATGAGGCTGTATGCAGACGTTCCTACAAACCCCCTAGCTCCATTTCTGCAGTGAGGACTTTGACCTGATAGCCTTCTCTCCTCAGGCTGTTTGCCAGATCAGCATACTTTTTCGTCTTGTATTTAATCGCATGATATACGCCCTGGTTAGGGAGCCAAGGGTTGGCAGATAATGTGTGTAGCAGGCACGGACCAGTCCCGCACGATGTAACACCTTGAAGAGGAGACTCCACCGAGACTGAGGTGTAGGTTCGCAGGTTCTGTGCGTATAAACATTGCGTACCCATCTTTTTCTCCTCTAAGTTAAAAATAGAACTTATTGCATAGTTCAAATGAGGTGTTTTATTTTTTGTTCTTGTTGTTGCTTTGATATTTGTTAAAAAAAAAATTACAATTTTTTAAACTTCCTCTGAAAATCCCTTGTCATTTAAACTCATTAGTTTTATCCGATAGGTCTAATTATATATCTTGTATTCATACGCTGAAGAAGTGGCCATTTTGGAACCCTTGCCGGCGACGTTGGTGGGTGTATCTCGGTGTGACACAAGGCGATCAACCAGCCGTCGACCAGCAGCAGCATGGATGAGAAATACGATGTCATCGTGCTTGGAACAGGGTTGAAGGTAAAGGACATTTAATTAAGGCTATGTATTTTTCTTTGATTACCCATCTGTTCAATTGCGCTGAGTCTTAGGCAATAACGATGTTTGTCTATCTCCAGGGTCGCTCCGTTTTGGATCTCCTGAGTTGAAAGTGGATCTAGATTTGGCTAACTAAACTGAGCTAGGCCTAGTTTCCTTCCAGTCATGCACTTCTCGCCTTCGATATTCTGATGACACGTCTACTTGAGATCGGGAGGGGAAGGCGTGAATTGGCGGTGCAACATCTTTGATTTTTTTCTTTTTTTTTTTTTTTTTTTGTTTTAGTCACTTGCGTGGGCTTGTGTACCAAATTGTTCAATTTACTTGATTTCAGATAAAAACGGACTGGTCCAGGCGCCATTTGTTCACACGTAATGGGGTTGAAGATTATAAATTGATATGATTCTGCAGTCTTTACAATGCGGAAGAAAGCCGTGAACACGTAGAATAGTATCGAAACTGACAATTGAATCCCTGAGGAAGTATGTGAGGGACAGATGTGGGGAGGGGAGAGGAGGGATAAAGGGAAGGGTAGCCTTTCCTGTCCCACTTAAACAATCCAATATCAATATTATTCACAGCAAAGAAACAGAGCTGCTAGCCATTACTTTTTTTTTTTTTTTTGTATTTTGTTGATCATTTAAACCTACACAAAACACACACACACACACACACACACATATATATATATATATATATATATATATATATATATATATATATATATAAATTAGAAGCAGCTCTCTCTCTCTCTCTCTCTCTCTCTCTCTTGAAATCATTTTGATTTTAAATGTGATTTATAAGTAAAGATTCAACTGAGTGCTGAACATTCGATGGGATAGCTCTTGAAAATGATTGAGTTTTCAATCCAGTGGGCTAGTCCTAATGATTTTTTCCCCAAAGTTGGACGGGGCAGTTAATATTCCAGATGATCAAGTTGCATCTAATTTCTGCATTTATAAATTTACACCGTTGAAATTATTTCAAGCCAGCATGAATGCAGTTGCAACTTCCTGCAATGTTTACTGGAGCATCCTACAGTGGAGCTCTCATGGATAGTCTGTTCCAAACCATGTCACCAAAGGAAAAATTGATGCTGTGGTTGTGACAATTTTTGACTGCTCTGGACAGGTGTGAGACTTGAAATTTTAGACATTATGGCCACATATACTAGAATATATAGAATAGTGACAGGGTGTGCATAGCAGCCACAAAAACTTATTCATTGTTTAGTGGAATTCATATCAGCTGTTCAGGTCAGTGAAAATGAAAGAAGTTTCATATTAATTAGGTCACAGGATTTCACTTTGAGAAAATGTTTTGGGTTCAAATCAGTTAATGAGTTATGTCATGCTTGCACAATCTACACCAAGTGGAACTAGCTGAATGATTTGAACAGGGTTTTTTTTTTCCTTCAGCATCCTAACATTTTGTCTTGTAGATTTTTAACTGTTGATTTTTCTTGTCCTGGCAGAGGTTCTGCTAGCATATTGAAACTACTAGTATGCAGAAGAAAAAAAAAATCAAGAACAACTATCAAGCAGCCACAGCTTTATTTTTCCGTCCCATGCGAGACACTTAGTGAAAGGGCCGAACAAACAAGGCTTACACATTTCTAATTCAACATTTTTGTTGTAGTCCAAGCAGAGACATGTATCAAACTTGTGTACTAGTTAACTAGGGAAAATTAACTTCCCAGAAAGTGATGACATCATTTTTGCACAATTGTGTGTGTGTTGTCATTGTTTGAATATCACCTGACTGCTTGTGTACAAGCATTTATGCTGTATCTACATTATCTGCAGGAAAATAAACCTAGATGAGTTTGGTATTAAAAGAATTGTCAGGAATTCGCCTATTTAGTCATCTCAAGAGCACAGATATATTACATTTTTCATGACAACCACTAATTATCAAACTAACATCCCCAGTTGTAATGGCCGCTCAGCAGTGCCGAACACATTGTTGCCAGACCGGCTTTACACAGATGACATCTAGTTCGCCGAGTACAGCACGGTTAGCTGGATGGTGGGGAGCAGCCCTGCAGAAAAACACCCTTTCCCTGACCTGCATTCACGGCTTGGCCTCTGCAGCTGCGGGCAAGCTGTAAACTCCCCTGCCTCTCAAAACTAAGTGGCTTGCTCTGAAGAGCTGTGGCAGCCGGTACTATTGACTGAGACTAGTATTAGTAAGAGCCAACATATGGTTTTTAGTCATAGATCATTGGGATAAATCCCTTGAGTGGTTTCCTACTCCATAATTTCTTCTGTTCTAGACAGGATATTCAGTACCTGAGGGAAAATGTAAATTTTTATAATAGAAATTTACTGTATTTTTTTTTGCTGTGCTTTAAACAGTATACTGAAACAAACAAAATAAGAAAAGCAAATTGATGTACCTCTCTTTGGTCCAAAGATTTTGCTAGAATATAGAAGTTCCTGTCATACAGATAAAACTGTTCTGAAAGACTTTTTTTTTAAACACTGATAATTTTCCCTATAATTAAGCAAGTTATAAACTCCAAAATTAACTGAGCAATAAACATACTGAGCAGTGAATATGAAATCTGGAACCAATCAGTTCATTTGCAAGAAAAAGACAGGTGTTGAAAAATGGCAAAAGTGATTTCCAATATGAATTGGTCTTCGGGTACTCATTTACATCACAATACATGTTACTAGAGTTTTTTTTTTTTTTTTTTCATCAGCGTAATTCTTAGTAAACTAATGCTAAGTAAGCTAATGCTAAAACAGGGGTATAACACCTGGCATCGAAGCCGAAATGACTCATGACAGAGCAGTTGAAAAAAAAAATCTATCACTGTCCCTTACAAACTTTTGCAAGAATGGATGGAATACTCTGAACTTATACACAACATGCCAAATACTATCTTTAATCCTTGTGTATTGTCAGTAATAAGCTGATATTTAGGATTTCAAGTATCCTTTATTATGAGACTGAGAGATAGTCTGTCGATTGACGTGAAGCTGGTGGCAAAACATCTATGTCATTTATACCAAAAGCTGTTTTTTTTAATTCTGTGGTTTAACACAAGCTGTTTTCTTAATTTTGTGCAGTAGCACATTTGCCATACAATGCCAATGAGCAGAATAGCTTATACAGATAGTATTTATATCATATAATTTTTTAAGGGAGAAGGAGAGATTTGAGGAGGAGGGGGGGGGGGGGGGGGAGAGGAAGAGGAGGGGAGTTGACAATTATATCCGTCGTTTCAGTCATTTTTTAGAATAATTTGATTCTTGCAGTTCTTCGCTGTGAAATGACTCACAATAATTTATTTGAATTAGCTGTAGTGTTTTGATTGCCTGAGTTGTGAACATGACTTGTGTTTAACAATAGACAATAACAGCATCATTTAACTCCTCTATTGTTCACTTATCAATTAACCATATGTTTCAGCCTTTTTTATGAAAAAGAAAGATGTTCACTTATCAATTTTGTTTCAGCCTTTTTTTATATTAGTACTTGATAACTTGATAATTTTTTTCATTGAAAAGGGTATAGCGAATGTATGACGATCAAATATGTACCATGTGTAAAAAGTTCATGTGTGTTCTGAATTTGTGTATTAAATGGCCTGTATTTGAAAAAAATAATAGATAAAACCCATTCAGTGATAATTATTTCCTGAAAAGTACAGGTTCAGACTTGGTACGAAAAACTCACTTCCAAATTTTCAGGTCACACAAATATTTAGGGGGTCACCATTAATAACTGCTAGAAAATGTAAACACACACACACACACACACACACACACACACATATATATATATATATATATATATATATATATATAATAAGTGCACAGAGACAGGGATAGAAATACACAAAGTTGATAAAACATTCTAGACAGTGCTAGATATTATTCATATTTGTGTTCCTCTGTTTTTAAAGTGTTATCTACAAACATAAGTAAATGTGAGCACCTACATTATCAGGATTTTAATAATGAAAGTTGATTTGTGGGATGTCCTCTTCGATAGTCATCACAGAATTTCCACAAAGCGAGCCATTTCCTTCAATATTGAAATATTTTATGGTTTGACCAAATTCCAATCGCCATGCAATGATCATCAGAAGCCCGATGGAACCTACGATGAAACTGGCCATTCTTGCTCTGTGAGCAACACATTCGTACGTCTTGAACGGAGCCATTTTAATTATCCGAAATGGTCATATTGCATATATTGTTCAAACTTTTGTTTGTTCTGTTCGCTGGATTATCACCATGAGCCACAGCTGAACTGTTGGACTTTGATTCTGAAAAGCCAGACTCCTACAGTTTTCCATGCTTTTCCCACTAAGTTGAATCACATGATCTTGTGGTCCAATTATATAGACTGGATAGGCCTAGTTTATTTTGACGACTGTTGCTGGTTTTCAGTAGAGAAGAGTTCTCAAGCAGAAGTGTTCATCGATTCAGAATGTTCTAAAACGTCGAGAAAATTTACGTTTTTTTAACTTTGATCATCACGGGTAAGACAAAAGCCCTTTTGCATGATGCGCTGCTCAGGGTTGTAATGTACACAGAAGAAAATCAGAGCATCACAGTAAATTTTGGTATATTTTTGTGATGCACTGGTCTGAATTCCAGTCAGATGGGAAGTTTATGCATCAGATTCAGAGAGACACATATTTTGTGTGTAAGAATTATCACTGCCATTGTTGCTTCTGAATGGCTTTTGTTCTCTCACACATGTGCAAAGGTCAGGAAAAACAAGGGAAGAGGACAGTGCGTATTTGTGTGTGTGCTTCACTGTGTGTGTATACTGTATGTGTGCATGCACGCACGTGCGTATACGTGAGTGTGTATGCGTGCACGTGCCTTGATCCAAGTCCATTGTTCCAGAGAAGTATAAGTTTTCTCTTTTTCTATAATGTTCATTAAAATCATAGATTAATTTAATGTTCTTTAATGCTAAAATGTGAAAAAAAATCACTTTGGAATAGGACAGGTATGTTACCCACTATTATTTTTAGATCAAAATGAATTTTAGAGTATTTATTGTTAAGTACACACACACACAACACACACACACACACACACACACACACACACACACACACACACATTAGCAATGGATACTTGTTTATTGATTCTGTTTATGACTAAACTTGCATTCTGACTTTTTTTCTATGTTGCTCCACAGTATTTTAATATTTGTCGGTCATATTTGCAGTGTGTATGTGTGTGTTTAGCTAATGTGCTGGGGTGGGGTAGGGGGAGTGAAGATTCTATGCTAGTTTGGATTTAAATTAACATACTTACATACAGGAATTGAATGTAACATGAATGGATTTAAATTAACATACTTAAAAGTTAAATACAGGAATTTATGTAACATGAACACCCCCCCCCCCCCCCCAACTATTTTTGAACGTTTGAAGATGTGGATTTAAAAGTACACACGCGTATTAATAAGAACTTATGTACCATTGAAAAGAAATGCTGAAGTACACAGGAGAGTGAAAATATTTTGTTTTCTCCATTATTTCAAACAGTGTTGTGTTTTGTTTTTGCTTTAGTTCTGGTAAAGTTATGTCCCCTGAATGTGCACTTTGAGAGTTAAAATTAAATGATAATGTTTTAGACAGCAGACCTTGTCACTTGTAAAATGAGAAAAATTACATGATTGAAAAGTCAACTAATACTTGTGTGAGAGTAATGATCGGTTTTAATGGTAATCGCAAAACAGTGAACAGCCGCACGGTTAATCCATTTTCTTCTCACATACTGAGAGCATGGTAATCAGTTACGTACTTTAAGCAACTGTGATGAAAATTCATTGCTCAGACTTAAAACTGATGTGAAGATTTACGAAATATAAACCTTTGTGATTTTTTGTGGGTGCTAAACCTAAAAAATCTTTCCTTGAATATCATTTGAAGGTTGGATTGGTAGTACCACATGCAATAGCTGCCATCTCGCTCATTATTGTTTGTAGAATGAGAAAAACTGGTCTCGTCTGTATAATTAGGTACTCACTTAGGGCAAGGCATACATACAATTACATTCATCTGCAAATGGAGGGGTAAATTCGGATTATTTATAGAGTCCAGCTTGAAGAAGGTGTATTTTAGGCATTGTGTTCATCAAAACTCCTAAACTAAAACTCAGATGTCTACTACAGCTTAAAATATTTTGAATCAGCCCGTACATCAGTCATTTTGTCATTGTATGACCAATATTTGGATACTAAATATCGCTGGTTGACTTTAGTGAGGGCTATTTGCCAAGCTTTGGAAAATATTAAGCAAATGTATTTGTTCATTTCACCAATTCTGGATTAGGTCATGGCACATGTGAACTGGTCACACACAGAGTTGATTTTATTATTAATTCATTTCTTTCTTTCTTTATGTTATGTATTTTATCATTAGTCATGCTCATTCAGCACAATGAAAATATTGTCATTTTGAACAGGAAAGATCCATATTGTGTTACAAGATTAAAACACATGGTTTTGAGGTATCAGACTCTTAGTAAGCGATTGAGGAAAATCAGAGAATTCTTCATTTTTCACCATGGTGTCAGTGGAGTCAAGAGCCTGCCTGTACCTAATGATGTCTGTCATTTTCATATCATTTGCTTGGAGAGACTTCTTGAATCATGATTTCTGAACCACTTGACCGTAGATGTCATTGTTAATATAATTTTAGTATCAGTTTTTAATTTTGTAGTGGAGGTTGTCATCCTTTCCGGTCTTCTGGCTTACTGGTGTCGTTGGCAGTTTTTGGACTCTAATATTAAAAAGTACACCATGTCTGCCAATGCATGTCATTAAACTTAGGCAGTGTATGTGTGTGTGTGTGTGTGTGTGTGTGTGTGTGTCACTGTGTGTGTGTGTGTGTGTGTGTGTGTGTGTGTGTGTGTGTGTGTTTCGTGCAAGCTTTGTGTGTGTGCGCGTGTGTGCATGCGTGCATATGTGTACATAATCAAGTTCACATTGTATGAGAGAATGAGTTATTCACATTTTAGTATAAAGGCATCACTTGCAGTGGGTATATTCTGTTTAAGGTTTGAAATTAATTTGCATTGATGAAAATTGGCAGCTACATGTATATCAAGTAGTAATAGCAAATTTTGATGTGAAAAGTTCTCCATGCTCGCAAATTCATATGAAAGATATTTCAGATCAAACAATCATAGAGGTCATACATTTGAAAATAGGTTAGATTTAGAAGGAAATTGCATGGGAGTTTACACCACTAGCTAACAAATTACCTGATTATTCTCTCTGCGCCACCCCTCCAGTGAGTGAAACATCAACAGCAAGAGGTAAAGTCACAGGGCACACAAGCAGGCTTACTCAGTGGGTGAGGGGATGGAAGAGAGATCTTCAAGAGAAACATGTGTGGTGGTCAGCAGTGCTACATTGATTTTGAATGATCACTGCTGCCCTTTTTAGCAACAGAAGGAAGATGGGACAACATTAATGTGAGAGGGGATCTTTAATTTGTAACTTACCAGAAAGACGAAACCACATAAGAGGCCCACATCTGCTAGCCAGTATGAGATCCCAGACCTAAGTATTATTTCACTGGTACAGGGCAAAAATCAACCAGCATGAGCTGGCTTTTACCAGTCTAGCAGAATCTCTGGCGGGGACATGTGTCCTCGGCTTTCAAGTTTTCAGATGAAACACTGGGTAATAGTGATTCTTCAGGCAAGGTGTTGAAAATGTAACATGGGAAGAGTTTTTTTCTTCCTCATGTGTGTGTGTGTGTGTGTGTGTGCACATGTGTGGGTGTGGGTGTTTGGTTGAGTTGTCTCCATGCTGCTTAAGTGGCATTACTTCCGTAATACTCACTCGGGCTCTCTGTTCACAGCCACACCCAGGTACTGATGGTCCACATGGAGCAGTACTGTATGTAGCAAGTCATCATCAGTCAACTCAGTAGGGGAGGCACTACACTACTGCTGAATTATTTTGTCGGTGTTGGTAAGGCCTGTTCTGATCCAACATACACATGACACCATCTTCTCTAAGCCTCTAACTGTTGTTGTTCATCCTTCGATTTTGAAGATGACCATGACTTCAATCTCAGATGGAAGATTGCTGAGTGTGGGTCCGCAATTGGCTGGCGAGGCCGATCTGGGCTTGGAAGGAACGCCCATGTATGGGACACATGTGGCTGGTTGCTACAGTGGAGGTGGAGGTAGCTCTGGCCTTGTGCACGGCTCGCTTCCTCTCAGCTTCTGCAGTGCGTCTCTGATGTACATGCACCCTTTGTGATGCTGCTTTGCCAGGCTGGGCAGTCCAGGGCAATTGACTCCCAGGTGTTGAGGTTGATGTCCAGGCCTTTGAGGGACCCTTTGAGGCAGTCCTGACTGATTAACAGTAACACTTTCATGGCAGAGCATGAGGGCCCCATTCCCAATGGCATCACCATGTCTGTCCAAGGACAATTGAATTAAATTTTGCTGATGGTAACAATCTTCACACAAACTCACCAAGAGCATTGACATGGAGAGGAAATGGAAACTGAGGTAACCGCAAGGGCAAGGCTGTGCTGATGGATGTGGATGAAGATGTTGCTGTGGAGTTTCATTCTTGGTAGAAAAATATGTATAAATATGTAGCTATGGAGTTCCATTCCTGTTAGAAAATTACCGAATGATTGACAGGGCTGTACTCTTTTATCAGCCAGGTCTGACAGGTACAGACACCATCAGTGTTGGTCAGGAAATTTGAGCAGTCCATTGAGTGAAGGACAGTGGACCGTGTTATTCCATTCATCCCATTTGAATCTGTAGTAAACTATAATGTTAGTAGGAGCCAGTATGAGCAGAAAAATCACCTTCAAATAAGTAGCTCTGATGGGAGTGGAACCCGTGACCTTGCAGTCACAGGTAGGAAACTGTGGCACTAACCTCAGGGCAAGCATATCTGATTTTGTAAATTAGTAATACTCTCATGCTGTTTATTTCAGCTCTTCCTTTTTTTACTCATTGTCTCTCTCTCTCCTCTCTCTCTCTCTCTCTCTCTTTCACTCTCTCTCCTCTCTCCCTCTGTCTTTTTTCACACGTGCTCACACACACACACACGCACACAGTTCTTGGACCAACAAGAAACGGGGACAGATTACAAAGGAAAAAAAAAAAAAAAGAAAATTATTGAAGCCCCTCAATAAAGTTAGGAGTATTGCTGTTGCTGATTTTTCCACAAATTTGTTTAAGTTCATGAATGAATCATTTAGTTTGATGCCATCTTTACAAAGTTGAATGACATTTTCTTATCTACAGAGAACAAAAGACTGTCAGGGTTTTTGTCTGCAGGTGTTCCTGTAGTTTTTTTTTTATTTTTGTCTAGCAACAAAAATTTTCTGTCAAATCAGATTTTTACCCATCACTGGCCTTAAGCTTCCTGTAGTCTTGTGGGCAACGATCAAGTAAGGCATCTGTTTACAGAATATATAGCATGAACACAAACACTGAAATCTTGAAGAATTTGGTTCATTATAACCAGAGTACACTCCTGTGGATATCTTGACTATTATTAAAACTTTCAATGTGTGACCACTGCAGTTCTGATGTAATTTGTATTGGCTTCCCAAAATTTGGGTCATTTTCAGTGAAATAATATTTAATTAGGCCTACTTGGCTATATGCTGAAGTTTCATTTTCAGGAATGCATCTTGAGTGGCATGCTGTCTGTAGACGGCAAGAAGGTACTTCATATGGACAGGAATAAGTACTATGGAGGAGAGAGCGCCTCTTTGACACCACTGGAAGAAGTGAGTTGCAATGTATTTATAGTAATTGTGTACTGCTGACATATGATGAAAAGGACATAAATTACTAGCTCAGTTGATATCAGTATGCCTTTTAAAAGAAAGTTGATTGTAAAATAAGCATGTAAATTTACTAAAAAACAAAAAGCAAACTAACAAACGGAAAAACCCAACTTGTCACAAAAATTGGATGCTTTTTTTTGGTTTGTTTTGCTTCAAGCGGAACAGAAAAAGAAAAATTCTCTCTCTCAACCATATAGAACAAAGAACTTCCGAAGTGTATTTGTCTAGCCTAGGCTATATCGAACAAGTGAATTTTGTGTATATTTAAAAAAAAAAAAAAGTGATTTGAAAGTTTGGGATAATTGTGTTATGCTTTTAGCATGTTTCCTGTATGCTTTTCATATATATTCAAATAATTTTAGTTCCATACTGTCTGTTACATATATATATTCAAATAATTTTAGTTCCATACTGTCTGTTAAATTGAAAACAAAAGTGGAAACAATTAAGAAAAATCCTCTGTAGAAGCGTAAAGGTGTCATAGAAACTGTAAGTATGTTAACTGCCCTTTATGAACATGCATATTTGTTTAAAGAGTTTTGTTCTAAATGAATGATAACGGTGTATGTTTTAATATGGAATATAATATATTTTTTAATTCATGTATCACAAACTGACAAAAGTGATTTTGGCAGTGGTAGATATTTTGTCATTATACCTGTGTGAGAGTTGTGTATTTTTATTCAAGTAAGAAATGATCAAGTTGATGTGTGCACATACCACACACACCCCCCCCCCCCCCCCCCCCCCCCCCCCACACACACACACACACACACACATACGCACACACACACACACACACACACACACACATACACACGCACACACACACACACACACACACACACACACACC
Source organism: Conus betulinus (assembly GCA_016801955.1). Lineage (NCBI taxonomy): Eukaryota > Metazoa > Mollusca > Gastropoda > Neogastropoda > Conidae > Conus > Conus betulinus. The sequence continues at coordinate 160,727 of JADBJO010002267.1, forward strand.
ATTGCGACCACCATCAACACTTCTGTTTGTCGTCATCCTCATCGTCTGTTATCCCTCTGGGGTACAGGCTGCCAACCAAGGGTCTCCAGGCATCTCTGTCCTGGGCTCTTTTCTCCAGTTGGTTCCAAGTCATCCCCGTGTTCCTGATGTCTGCTTCCAGGTCCTGCTGCGCCAGGTGTTCCTTGGCTGACCTCTTTTCCGTTTTCCTTGGGGGTTCCATGTTAGGGCTTGTCTGGTGATGTTGCTTGCAGGCTTCCGCAGCGTGTGTCCAATCCAGCCCCAGCATCGTTTCTTGATTTCGTGTTCTGCGGGCAGCTGGGACCTGAATTGTACATGACAACAATAGTGTGAGAACTGTAAGAGACCATAAACAGCAGCAAGTGTTGGTATTACTAACATTTTCTTATTTGATGGGAAAGCCTCAAGATGATTGATAGGTAACTAGACATTCTATGTTTCAGGAGACTTGATTGAAAATTCCTCCCAATTCGGGCCTTTGGAAGGAAACTTGATTATAGAATACATTTTTGAGTTACTGAATCTAATTCCTTACAAGATTAGTTAGTGCTGGATGGTTGGTGTATAATCATGGTCAGGTCTTTATTACTTACGACACACACACATGTGCATGCATGCAGTAAGCATGTATGCAGGGCACCAATTGCATGCATGCAGGCACACACAAATATACATGTGTGTGATTTATTACTTTGCAGGTTTTCACGCTTTTCAGCAAAGGTGAAGGCAAAGGTGACATGAAAGGGAGATACGCGAAAGACAAATATGGTCGTGACCGTGATTGGAATGTGACTTGATTCCAAAGTTTCTGATGGCCAATGGTAATCACTGCATTGTATATATGTAACTCTTGTGCAGTACTGTATCTCAAGAGTGATGGGCTTCATGATCTCCTGAAGTTTTTAAAAGTGAATTTGTACCTCAGCTTAAGAGGGTGTAATGTTACTAAAAAAACGATATTGCCATAGATTGCAAGTTTGATGTTCCAGAGAAGAAAGCATCGTCCTCTTTTAGACGTAGCTGTGACTTTGTATCAACTGCTGCAAAGCTTTTGAAGCAAAAACAAGAATGAGCTAATCAGGCTTGAAATTCATAACTTTATTCACATGTCATACTGCAAAGAGGGCAAGACATATAATGTCACAAGTTGATTTGGCCTTGAGGCATCCAACCATCCATTTGTCTGTGAAAAAAAAAAAAAAGTAAAAGGTAGCATTAGACAGGCATCCAATAGCCATGATCTGAAGCAGCCTGACCCCCTTATGAAATTGTGTAATGATTTTTTTTCTTTGTGTGTGTCTCCTGCGCCTCTTGAGTGGTGTTAACCCATGCTGCTCATTCTAGCTTCCCGTCCAAAGTCATAGTCTGGCTTGCCCAGCCCTAGCCCCAGAAACAGTAGTTCACTGGGAGCAGTCCCAGTCATGATGTCAGGAGGCAATCAACCAGAGGAGGCAAGGCGGCAGAGTCACTTTGGTGATGTTCGTGAAACTGGTACCTGTTTTGAGCCAAAATATGCAGGACACCACCTACTCAGACTCCAGACCCCATCTGACAACAGTAATTACATAGTTGCGCAGCCAGTGTGGGTGATGTTTTCCGCTAGAGGGTGTCACTACCATTATCCAGTGACAGTTCCTGAGTCATTGCTGATAACAATGACCTTGACACAAATTCATGAAGGGCACAGATGGGTAGAGTAAATCAGTACTGTGGTCAGCATGAGAGGAAGACAAGTAGGGCACAGAATTCAAAAAGTCTCTTTTGCTGATCGATGAGGATGATGATGTGGTGGAGTTCCATTCTGGTCTAAGGCAGCATCATAGGGTTGTTCTGTATGCTTACTTTCATATTATGTCGAGGCATAAGCAAAGCCTGAGAGATTCAGACACCTTCAGTGTTGATAATGAAATTTGGGCAACAGTCACAGAGATGCATCCAGTAAGTGTGATGAAACTTGGCTGTGTGGTTCCAGTCTTCCCAATTGTGCCCATAGCTGATGGGAATCAAACCCCCCCACCTCACATGCAGGAATTTGAGATACTAACCACTCTGGTATGGTGACTGGCATAGTGTAAGCAACTCGCAAGTGAGGTGTGTGTGTGTGTGTGTGTGTGTGTGTGTGTGTGTGTGTGTGTGCTCTCCAGGCTTGAAGTTAATTCACAGAGGAAAATCCGCTAGCTTGGGGGAAGTGGAATCGTTTGGAAATGAAAACAATTCACTGAAGGAAAAAAAAAAAGGCCAACCGAGATAGAGTGAAATTCTGTCCATGGGTAGCCCAGTATGAATCATTAGAACGTCATGTTATACTTATAGTAACATCAAAGGCACCCCCTGCCCCTCTCCTCCCTCTGCTGCTACTTTTTACATGTAATAAGAAGATGCACACAGACACACACACAGACACACACACACACACACACACACACACACACACACACACACACACACACACACACACACATACTATGCCTCTTGCCCCTGCTTTTACTCAAGTTTTGCTGTTCATGCTTTGCTTTGATTTCGTGTCTGGACTGTGAAGGTCTCTAACTAGCTTTTCCTAGAATTTCTTCCTGTTCTTACTATCTTATATTGACCCTGGTTTTGATTCTGTGTGCACTGTTTTTCCCGGTAGTATGATTGCAGAATATACCAGTTATTACTAATGTTTTTACCTTTGTGTCAATAAGTGGTCCTAAGGTAATTGTAGTACTGTGATAAACTTCGCATAGAATAAGATGGACTATATGTATGTTAGATTTGATGTTTTTCACAGCAGTTGACTAGTTGCTGAATCTGATAGCCTCTTTTGGCATTATTCATACAGATTTGTTGTGGTTATTGAGGACAGAGGGCTACTTTAGTTGGCGGTTCCTTTTTCACAGTGAACTGAAATGTTTCAGGCCAGCTGGTGAAGTTGCTGGTTCACACAGGAGTGACACGATACTTGGAATTCAAGTCAGTGGAGGGAAGTTATGTCTTCAAAAAAGGAGGCAAAATCCACAAGGTTCCTGCTGATGAGAAAGAAGCGTTGGCTACCTGTATGTCATATTGTTAGACTTTCTGCTTCAGTATTGATTGCTATTTTTTTAATGGAGAATAAAATGTTCGTATGTAGACAAATTTTGAAAATTATTTGAAAATGAATCGCTTTCATATGTGGTCAGGTATTTGGAAATGAGCATTGGTTCTTTCATAGCATTGATCCAAACTGTTGCACAAGATTTTATTTTAACGTACCAATGATTGTGTTTGTCAGAAAAGATCCAGTGACATCTTCAAGTTTAAGTAATCCAATCAAATTTGCTGGGCACTTATGTAGAGCACATGTATGCACACATGCATTAGTGCACGTGCGTGCACACACACACACACACACACACTCACACACACACACACTCATGCGCGTACATGCACAGATGCAATGAAAGTTTTTATATGTTTCTTGACAAAGACAGAAGCATGCCTTTTTTTTGTCAGTGCATTAGATAGACCTTTGACTTCTGGGAAAATAACTGAACAGTTGACATACAGTAGGTTAATTAAAGTATTGACTGATTGATATCTTGCAGATAGGCACATTTTTCACAGCCTTGGACAGATTCTTTATGTGTTTTTTATTTTTATGTCACCAGCTTTGATGGGGATCTTTGAGAAGAGGAGGTTCCGTAATTACCTAGTGTTTGTCCAAGAGTTTGATGAGAGAGTGACCCCAAAACCTGGAAGGATGTAGATCCTGCAACAACCACATGCGCACAGTTGTACGAAAAGTTCGGTCTGGATGGCAATACACAGGATTTCACGGGGCATGCCCTGGCCCTTAACCGCAATGATGGGTTAGTATCTAAGTAGTGCCAGTACTGGTGAAAAAAAGTTTCATTATGAAAATGAAATGTGTATAAGTCTCTGTATATGCTGTGATCGATAGCCTTATTTTGTTTTAGTTGAATGATTTTTGTTGTTGTTTGGTTGTGTTATTTAGACCATTTGTGAAATCCGATATGTTACGGACAAGTACAATTGTTAATGAATGGAAGTTTCAATTTTAATCGATGAATGGTTTGGGAAGTTTGTACCCCATATATTTTTTTTAATCATTTTTGCTTTTTAGACATGTATGGTATTGGGAATTGGCAAAGTGTTGCATTGCTTTAAAGTGTCTGCCAGAGTCTCATTCATTATATATTTCATCCATAATTTTCACATACTTGCTTGTCCAAACGAATGCCTTATCCTTTCTTAGTGTGGAACAATGGCACATTCCCAAGATCCCCAAAAAGAATTTAGTTGGGAGAACAGGAGTTTACTCTCTCTGAATGCTGAGATAGGTTAGCCAGAGTAATTGCCTATTGTTAATTCTCAACACTGAGCCATATTAGAACTAACTCGGTTTTCCCCTTTTCCTTGATGGAGGAACATGCTTCTTTTGCCTTTATGGTTTTTCAGACTTAGTATAAGTAAGCTTTACCCTTGCAAGATGAAGCTTGGCATTGTTTGGCTTCTTGGGAAGGAATTTGGGCAGATAATTCCTGAAAAGTATCGTATATCACGGTTTTTTTGTTGCAACAATAGTTGTCCCCTTCCTCGTTCACCAGGTGTCTCCCAAGTCAGCTACAAAACCTGTTTCCTTGACAGCCTCTCATATTTGGCTCCTCCAGTTGCAAGTGGTGCTCTCTTGATTCTCATGAGACCTGAATCTGTTGCCCTTTTGCACCTTGCAACTCATACGTTTTATATTTGCATCAATTGCTATGGCGGTCTTCCAGTTTTGGCTAGAAAGTCTGCCACCTCAGCCAGCTACACACCGTTCCAGCATTGTACCGAGGCCAGTGGAGGCAGGCCAGTGTCTCCCCCCACCCTTTCCGCACTTATTACTCCTTGATGCCTTGTAAATGAAGAGGAGTGGCTGGGCTGGGTTGTGGCTGTGGATGAAGACGTGGGAATAAGCAGTGTGGGTGCACTGCCACTGAGGTGGCACAGAAGATGGGACAGCAAAAAAGGGGGGGGGAAAAAGGATACTCTGCACCATTCATCTTTTTTGACCAGACTGAGGTTAGTCAGATTTATTCCAGCTACTCTCAGGCTTTTGGGCCGGTCCATGGATCATTTGTTCTCCTCAGTAATCTTTTCTGGAGTGTCCTCTTTCACTCATTTGGCTATTCTAAAGGAAGATACTATTTGCGAGGATGATGTGCTTGGTTAAATATTTTGGCTTCTGTTCCTTTACTGGTTTTTGTCATCACTGCGGGAGTAGACCCCACTCTGTGGAGGGACAATCTGTTGGGGCCTCTTCATGCGAGTAGTGATATTTGGGCTTCTGGGGGAGAGAAGCTCCTGTTTAGGGCTGTGCACCTTTCGGAGATTCCCTTCCTAAGGTTTCTGAGAAGAAGTTCTGTTGGGCTTGTTTCCCTTTTGCACCTCATGTCTTTCAGACTCAACATGACTTCTCTCCCCACCCCTTTCGTGTGGTTCCTTTCTTCATCAGCAGTCCACCCAGACTAGGCCTTCATCTCTTTCCAACCTGCTCCCGCCTAGTCCTCAGATAGGGGTCTTTCTTTCTTGGGCTGCTGTAAACAGCAGTTATCTTCCTATCTTCCTCCTCTGAAGTCTATTCCTGCAGTGGGTGGGGGGGGGTGGGGGGGCATGTCTTTCGGTCTTTTATCTGGAGTGGGAGGCCACCATGTCAGCTGGTTGGGTACTTTCTGTGATAAAGGAAGGCCTGAAGATTTCCTTGATACTTCACCCCTTCCTTCCACCCCCTTCCCATGCTCCATATTGTCGTCCCTAGTTTGGACCAAGATTTTTTCAAACCCTGTCAAGACTGCAGTTCTCATGGAGTGCTCTTCTGGAAAAGGGTACAATTATGGATGTACGACTTGTCCACTAGGGTTTTTTTTCGCCATTCTCTTTTCTGATACCCTGGAAAAACATAAAGTGGAGACTAGTTATCAACGTCTGCAGACTGAACCTTTAAATTTCTTCTCTGAAATTTGCCATGGAAATGGTGTGCAGGCTACATACTTCAATCATCCCAGGGGGATAGGTTGTGAGTGTCGTCCTCATGGATGAGTACTTGCTCGTCCAATTCACCCTTCATCCTGAAAGTCCCACCTTTCTAGGAAAGATCATTGACGTTAGAGCACTTACTTAAAGATTGTTTCCAAGCCCTTGGGTATTGACTCGGGTAATGGACACTGTCAGAGCAACTGTCAGAGGACCAACCAACCTGAAGTTAGTGAATTAGCCGGACGAGCATCTCCAAGAGAGTCTGACTCTGGAGGTTCTTGCCATGGACCTTTCCATTCTCAAGCAAACCGTTTCATCGCTGGGCTGTCTGGTGTACCTGGAAAAGTCAGACAGAATTCTCTCTAACTTTGTTCACCTGGGCAAGCACTTCCTTAAAGACTTAAACCAGTTTATTTTCCAGATGAAAGTACTGGAAGATTCAGTTGTATGCCCAGTCCCCTCACCAGTCATAGTCAACGTATCCTGGCAGCTTTCAGACCATGATCAGTCAGGCAACCCAGACTGCAGAGCTTGTCCCTCAAGGTCATCTCCACTTCTGACTTCTTCAGTGGGAGTATGAACCAACCCGTTGTGTCTGCCTTTGAGCTTTGGTTGGTGTGGCATGGTTGAGTTCCAGTATTATTATTCTTTGCCCTCTGTCATCACACATTTGTGTTAATGTGTGAGTGAATAAGGTTGGGTTGCTTGTTTGTATCCACTCTTCCTGGAGTCCAGTAGGAAATGGACTCCACAGGAAGTGGGGCCAAATACACATCCATGAGAGCAGTCTTTCATGCCCCCCACAATTGGGCTTAAATTCTGAGACATGACTGTGACAGTATGTATTTACAACTCCATGGTCGTTCTTGAAGAATCAGGGATGCTTTCACTCCAAAACCTTAAACGACCTGGCAGTTTGTCACTGTTCTGTTCTGTTCTGTCTATGAAGATCTTGCTGCTTGTAAGGCACATCCCAGCAAACTGATTGTTCTTGCAGACTTTATTTCCAGAATGGACAGGTCCTTCCTTAGAGTGGACAGGTCCTTCCTTAGAGTGGATGATTAACAACTCTGTGCTCGGGTCAATTTGCTAGGTCATGGTGGAACCTCTCACAATCACCTGCACACCACCAGATTGATAAAACAGTTTTCAGTTTTTTGTTTCACCTGCTCTAGACTCGTTAACCTTCCTTGTGGATGAGAGAACGATTTGTGGAATTTTGTTACATTCCTCCTCTCCACCACACCCCCTGCCCATCCTCTCAATCATGCAGTTTTAAACAAAGTGCCAGACAGATGTCAAGTGATCCTCATTTGCCATTAAAATGGACGAACATTTTGCTCAACCTCTTGACCACTCTTCATGTTAATTAAGGTACCTATGCCACTTCTAGTGAGATTGGTCTTGTTGCTTCAGGCCAGGTAGAGGAGATGGCAAGCAGACCCCTGTCTCTCTCTCTCTGCCTGCTTACTACTTATTGTTGCTTCAGGCCAGGTAGAGGAGATGGCAAGCAGACTCCATGTCTCTCTCTCTGCCTGCTGCTTACTACTTATGTTGCTTCAGGCCAGGTAGAGGAGATGGCAAGCAGACTCCATGTCTCTCTCTCTCTGCCTGCTTACTACTTATTGTTGCTTCAGGCCAGGTTGAGGAGATGGCAAGCAGACTCCATGTCTCTCTCTCTGCCTGCTTACTACTTATTGTTGCTTCAGGCCAGGTTGAGGAGATGGCAAGCAGAGCCTCTGTCTTTCTGCCTGCTTACTACTTATTGTTGCTTCAGGCCAGGTTGAGGAGATGGCAAGCAGAGCCCCTGTCTTTCTGCCTGCTTACTACTTATTGTTGCTTCAGGCCAGGTTGAGGAGATGGCAAGCAGACTCCATGTCTCTCTCTCTGCCTGCTTACTACTTATTGTTGCTTCAGGCCAGGTTGAGGAGATGGCAAGCAGAGCCCCTGTCTTTCTTTCTGCCTGCTTACTACTATATGTTGCTTCAGGTCAGGTTGAGGAGATGGCAAGCAGACCCCCTTTCTCTCTCTCTGCCTGCTTACTACTTATTGTTGTTTCAGGCCAGGTTGAGGAGATGGCAAGCAGACCCCATGTCTCTGTCTGCCTGCTTATTACATATTGTTGTTTCAGGCCAGGTTGAGGAGATGGCAAGCAGACCCCATGTCTCTCTGTGTCTGCCTGCTTATTACATATTGTTGCTTCAGGCCAGGTTGAGGAGATGGCAAGCAGACTCCATGTCTCTCTCTGTCTCTATGCACGCTGACTATATACCAGGCAAATACTCCTCTGGTGAGAGATGTGTCCGCTCTTCATGCATGGAAGTGTATGACAGTAAATGGAAGGTCTTCTGCAAGTGGCGAATCTGGTTGATATTTCTCTGGCAAATGCCATGTTGGAAATGATGTCTTGTTTGTGGAGGACTTACACTGCAAAGGAAGGAAGGTAAATGCCCTTAAGAGGTTTCAGATCAGCCATTGCCAAAACCTTGAGACTCATGGGGAGAGATCTTGATGTTAGCCATGATCCTTTTTATCAGAGCTGATAGCTTTCTGCTCATTATGAACCGTAAGATACAGGTGGTGCTGTAATCCGCTGGTCTCAGTATGTCTGGCTCCAGTGACTTCGAGCCACTTGCTGATTATGTTGAAGACTTTGCTTTCCATAGGGATGATTTTCTGTCTTGTTTCTTGCCCAAATTTTTACTTATGTCTAACAACCAGGATTGCTGTCCCCTTTTTGCATCATGTGTTTCCCATGTGGCTTTATTATATATGTTAAACTTAGATTCCTACCCATCTTTCCCTGCTAGTATTACTGTGATAATAAAGGACTTTCATATTTAATAATTCAGAGAATAGTTTTAAATGGATTAATTGGGCGATGAAGATAGCACTGATGAATCAACGAAGTATAAGTAATAAATAGATTAAAAAAAAGAAAGTCTTTTCAGACAGGCCTCATAGAACTTCCTATGCCATGAAATTGGTTAAACAGAGCAAATGTATTGGTCATAGTTTTGCTCTCATTTGACATAAGCAGTCTGCCATTGAGTATAATCAGGCTGGAGAACTTCTCTGATCTGGGTATTTCCAAGAAAACTTGGCTCTCAGAGGCAGGCAAAAAAAATGAAAACATCTTGGCGGAAGAAAGGGTCAACTGAAAAAAAATTGCGAACTACTTAATCGATTTGGAGTCTTGTACAATAGCCAGGTCAGCTGGGTTTTAACAAAAAAATTGTGAACCGCTTAATGTGTTCGAAGTCTTTACAGTGTCAAGTTTTTCAAATCCAGGTTTTCCATGCTACTATTCAAGAGTTGCAGCCTGTTGTTTTGGTATATTGCAGCACTTCTGCATACATTAATCAGACCACTTCTGCTGTTATGGTATATTGCAGCACTTCTGCATACATTAATCAGACCACTTCAACAGCAGACAAATATGTGTGTACCAGCATTTTTAAAACAAGTAAGTTTGCCATAAAATTGCATTTTCTAGGCAGATCCTTTAAATCCAAGCAAGCCAAAAAACAAATTATGTTTCTAAGTCAAATGGAAAAGAAGTTACGGCAGTTTAAAAAATGACAGAAGTGTGTTTTTGGCCCTTTTTTGCAAATTGAATCTTGCAGCTACTTTGGACTTCAGTTGTATTAAAACTAAAAGAATGAGAAGCCTGAAAACGACAGAAATTATTTAAACTTATATATAAACACTGATTTTTTTTTTCAAAGAAATTTATTAAAGTGTGCATGCCTCTGTGTGTGTGTGTGTGTGCCATTTTGGTGTGTGTGTGGTGTGTACAGTTATTTTCTTTGCCCCTCTGAACCCTCTACTAGGACGTTGCCTCTGGATGCCACCAGGACATAGACGGCCTCTAGACCCCAGCCTTTCTCAGAGATTTTTCAAGTCAGCGGTTCCAGGTCAGCAGTTCTCCAGCCTGGTAGCACAAATTCCAATTTTTTTTCGACATAGTCCTGTGCAGTCAGCTTGGTAATAAGCTCAGTAAAACCCAAAAAAAAATCTTAAATGCAAAAGCAAGCACTGACAGAATGAGACAGTCATATGAGTAATAGTGAAATCTTTTTCTTTTGTTCATTCTGTTTTTCAGAACTGTCGTATCTCAAATAATTGCTCTGAGAATGAAAAACTCTGGGACTGTGTTCATTGTCTACTTTGTATGTGATGTTTGACATGGCGCATGATGTCTGTGTAGGTACAAGAATGAAAAGTGCTGTTCACTGATCAGACGATGCAAACTGTATTCTGAATCCCTGGCACGATATGGAAAATCTCCATATTTGTATCCTTTGTATGGACTTGGTGAATTGCCACAGGGATTTGCCAGGTAAGATATCAGTTTTGTTCTTAACTTTTTGTTGTTTTGTACATACACAGTTATATGAATATTACAAATCAGATGTACTGAATAACCAAAATGTGATTGAACTGTCTATAATTTATCTGCAGACATTCCAACTCTTGCTTTTTGGCTGACTTTGTCATACTCAGTAGCTCCTTATTTCATTTTTCCACATAGTTGAAAATCTGCTGGAAGAGAAAAACAATAAAAAGCGTAGCCTTTGTTCAGACTGATTAGCAAAATTCACAGCCGCTTTACGTATAGCCAGTGCTTGATATATTTGAACATCGAATCAGAATTTTCTGCTGGCTTTTATGTAATGGTGAGCATAGAGTGGAAAACTCTGTGTACTCAGAGCCGATTGAAAGAAAAAAAAAAAAAAAAGAAAACTTGCAATCTCAATACATGTAGAGGTACGTATCTTTTGTGCAACCAGCATGCGTCATGTACAATGTATTCGCTTGATTTCAAAACACCATTTGAACTCGACTGAGGTGGTCCTAATATTCAATGTCACACAAAGTGTGCCTGACAGATTGGAACTGCCACTTGAACTCTGTTACCATTTTATTTCATGGGTTCTTTGTTGAAGGTCTGAACAGAAAGAATCATTTCCATGTTTTTGTGGATATAACATTGTTTGAGTTTAGTGGACTATCAAAAAGTGAATTTTAATGTGAAGCTGAGCTCTCTCTCACTCTTGTCTTCTGGTACAACTGAATAGTCTTAATGTGTGATATCTGCACTACAACCTCATCCTTCCCCCTTTTTCTTCCTCTATTAAACCTTCCTCTATTAAAATCTTTGGCTATCTTTCCCTCTCAATCCCCTCTTTACCGTAGAGCTACAACTTTGTTCATTTTTGTTTTTTCCAGATAATGAAGCGTAAAATCATGCAGTCTGTATCACCAAAGACAGCTGCAAACAATGAACGCAAATTAAAGTCTCATGAGAAGTGAATGACTCAGGTTTAATTTGCATTTGAACATGAACACAAGTATAAATAAGTGAAAGCTTGTGAGTTTGACTCTGAGGGGTACACAGAAATGTACACACACACAGAGGAAAATAGCAAAAATATTGATATTGTTTGGAATTAGCTGATGGTAATGCAAGAGTACTAGTATATGGGTCTGTAAGGAAGAAAATGAACAATATGAAGGTTTGAAACACTGAAGTGTCTTGAGCGTGCAGCAGCAGGACTGTTCATGCATTTTTCGTCCAATACTGTGCATACTCAAGAACCCTGCCTTTTTTTTTTTCGCCCCTCCACTGCAAGAACTGGGTTACCATAGGAGCGTTTTTGTCCCACTTCACTTATCACTTGTACTCAGGGATGCCGTCGAGCAAAAATCTGAAACTCGGGACAGAGTGTACATTTTTATTGTTTTTGGATCAGCAAAATGGGTTTGGGCGTCTTCCACATCAGTGAGATTTTGTTTAGGTACTTTTGAGTTCTTAGACGTTAGGCAAGTTTTGTAGAGTCCTTAATTAACCCTCTGCTTGCTGCATGACTTCGTGCTGCATGACGATGTTAATATCATGCCAAGTGAGGTAACTCCGCAACACATACACACTTGCCATAAAGAAACCTCAATAAAAAAAAAATCTGTTTTTTAACTATCTATTCTACAAAAGTAATGAAAAAAAAAAAACATCACTCCATCTAAAGCTAAGCAGCCATTTTTTCCCATATATAGTGATTTACTACAAGAGAGGGAAAAAAAAACAACAAGATGCAAAGCATATAAACATACTCCCAGTTTATCCTGAATACGTGTGAGATATTCCATAAAGAGGAAAAACCGTCTTGGGCTGGTGTAACTGTTGGTAATGGCTATTCTGGTAAACATCGACCATCATCTGTGACCTAGAATGAAAGTACTTATAAATTTTCAGAAAGATCTGCCAGGAACTTTCTGAGATTTTCCACAAAGAAGAAAACCATTATGGGCTGTTAGTAATGGCTATAAGGGTAAACTTAAACGTGGGCATCATCCATGACCGATAATGAACATACCTACAAAATTTTCAGAAAATATCGGCAGCATACTTTCTGAGATATTCCATGAAGAAGAAAAAGCATTAGGGGCCATTATAGCGTTAGTAATGGCTATGACGGTAAAATTCAACTTGGGCATCATCCGTGACCCATAATGAACATACTACAAATTTTCAGAAAGATTGGCCATATACTTTCTGAGATATTTCATAAAAAACCGTAATGGGTAGTTTTAGCCGTTAGTAATGGCAACAACGGTAAAATTAAAAATCTAGCATCATCTGTAACCCATAGTGAACATACCTGCTAAATTTTCATAAAGATTTGCCAAGTACTTTCTGAGATATTCCATGAAGAAGAAAAACCATTACAGGCTATGTTAGTAACGGCTATAACGGTTAACTAAAACATCGGGTGTTATTCGTGATGATAATGAACATACCTGCTAATTTTCACAAAGATTGGCCAAGTACTATCTGAGATATTCCATAAAGAACAAAAACTGTTACAGGCCGTTACAGCTGTTAGTAAACGCTATAATGGTAAACTAAAAAATCAGGCATTATTCGTGACCCATTATGAACATACCTGCTAATTTTCACACAAGATGGGCCAAGTACTTTCTGAGGTATTCCATAAAGAACAAAAAAACCGTTACAGGCCGCTACAGCTGTTAGTAATGGCTATAACGGTAAACCAAAACATCGGGCATCATCCATGACCCATAATGGACATACCTACAAATTATAAGAAAGATCGGACGAGTACTTTCTGAGATATTCCATAAAGAAGAAAAACCATTACAGGCTGTTACAGCCCTTAGTAACGGCTGTAACGGGATAAACTAAAAACATAGGGCATCATCCATGACCTATAATGAATGTACCTGCTAATTTTCGCAAAGGTCGGCTGAGTCCTTTCTGAGATATTCCATGAAGAAGAAAAACTGTTACAGGCCGTTACAGCTGTTAGTAACAGCTATAACGGTAAAAAAAACATCGGGCATCATCCGTGACCCATAATGAGCATACCTACAAATTTTCAGAAATATGGGCCCAGTAGTTTTGTCTGGAGCGAGTGGAACACATTTTGACCATGGACACACACACACACACACACACACACACACACACACACACACAGAGCATTTCTTCGTTCTCATTCTAAAGTACTCGCTGTTCTATAAGAACTGGGAGTACAAAAAACCAAACAGACTAACTCTACTTCAGTGTTCTCGAAGCTAAAACAATTTCCCTAAATTCACTGTACCCACAGAATGTCATAGATTAGGAGCACAGAGTGATTTTCCAAGTCTAAACAAAGTACTGAAACCTTCAGGAACATGATAAAGTCATTGTGTATGATCTGCATACTAAATGATCAACTTTTGTTGTGAAGGGAAAAAAAAAACAACCAAACTTTAACAATTTTGTCTTTTGACTACTGAGGGGAAAAAAATAACAAGAATAGATAACTGAATGCTGGACTTCAGATTGTGATGTAATTCAGCAAAAATGTGTTTTTTTGCACAAGTGCACTGAGCAGTTGCCCCCCCCCCCCCCCCCCCCCCCCCAACACACACAAGTGCACTGAGCAATCGCCACCCCCCCCGCCACCACCTCCCTTCCCTTCACACACACACACACACACACACTGTGGTGATGATGTACATCTTGTCCGTCTCCTCTTTGCTTTTTGATTACAGGCAGTCTTTATTTTAGGTCAGTTTTATTTTCATTGTTTTCTGTTTGCTTTTGTGCAGCAAATAGATTTGTTTCTCATTGAAAGTCAGCCAAAATTTCTCTTAAATCAAAAGGCTAAAGGTGACCCTCCCACAGGCAAACCATGGGACACACCCACTGACTGACCCGGTTTCCTGGCTGTCAAAACAAGTGAAACATTTTTTAGGGTTTCACTTCTTGTAGCGAACTACTCCAGTCAACAGTTAAGGAATCTCTAGCAACTTTTGTTTTTCGAATTTTCTTTTTTTGGGGGGTTTGGCCCAGCAGCAATGGAATATTCAACGTTGTCACTATCATCGCCCAAATCATTGTTGATTCTGGCCGCAAAATCAGTCAGCAGTCGATGTTTATTTATAACTAGGTCAAGATCGACGTTCAAATCGTCTTGCTTCAAATCTTCAAGAGTGTAGCCCGCAAATATGCTCTCTTCATGAATATCACATCAGAAAATGAATTCTACAAGTTGCATTGTTACTTTGATCCACCATTTTCCCAGAAAATCATGCAAAAAAAAAGCCAAACTTTGAAAATTCACAGCAGCAGCAAAACTACTCCACTGAAACTCTTGAAACAAAAGCAAAATGGCGTCCAGTAACTTCTGTAATGGAAGACTCTTTTGTCGCTATTGCATTCTGGGATATGCAGTGGTGAAAGCGGAAGTCATCATTGACCTAGTATTCAGCAGTCAATCTCAGTCGATCCGGTGTTCAGACAGAAGAAATTTCGCGGTCAGTCTTGGTCTATCCGGTAGGCAGTGGGTTAAAGGTTCTTAATTCTGGGGTTCCCATTTCAAGGCTTTGAAAATCCTGAAGAATCAGACTGTTTATTTGAGGAATTTGAACAGTGCAGAAACTTAGTTGCTGATTCTCATTTACCCTTACACTGGTTATTTAACAACGTACTATTAAATATGTTGTCTAGTGAATTAACAGAAGAAAAGTTTGAAAAAAATAGTTACGTTTGTATAATATGCATAACTTTTCAACAGTTAGTATTTGACCATGACATGCAGAATAGAAGTTGTAAGTAATTGAGTAAAGAATAATAATATAAAACAGAACTGGTGTGTTTGTGAGTGGTTGATTAGGAGCTTACTTGTCTAGAATGTAGAAATAACAGGTGAAAGCAGGTGGCACATCCTGCTTGTCATTCTCAAGAACTTGTTCACAGATAATCCAGTCAGTGATGTTCAGCAGTAACAGAAATACAGCCTTTTTCAAAATAAAATCAGTGTGGATTATACCAGTCTTTCCATTCAGGTAATACAGGTAAAAGGAATAAGGTTTTCACATTGAAATCACGTGCTGATAACATGCAAAACCCTCACCCAAATAGTCTTTATCAACAAATGTAATATTTAGCCCACACTGTCGTCAATGTTTGAAAAGGTTAGGATCATCTGGAAGCACTTCACTGAATTTTTCTTTCCCAGTCGATGGCATGCTGAGATTCTCATCACCCTTAGGCACACTCATCCAGTCATTGTCTGTGTCGATCTCAAAATCATGATTACGTGGTGCTTGATCTAAAGATTATCGCCCACCACACCCAGTTCATTCAGAATGTCCATAACTTCTTCTTCACCTGTTTTTCCCCACAACAGCATCAGCAAAAACATCTACAAACAAGTTCCTAATTCTGTCACGTTCTCCTGTGGGTACTGCCATTGTTGTTTGCCAGATGATTTGAGTTGCGCTATGCATTACAAACTGCTACTAACCATAAACTAAGCTAAAATGTTGAAAATCCATGTTCTGGGGCTCGTTCAGTCATTCATGCAAGTTAGTTTGTTACTGAGCAGTAGTTTCATGTCTGTGTGTTGGTGAAAGTAGGTTCACAAGGCTAACCCTACTAGCACAGCACGACTTGAGTCGTGAAACCAGTGATGGACATGAGGTAGTGACGCGACTTATGTCATGACAACCAGGGTAAGGGTTAAGATGTGATTGTTTTAGATAGGGGAGCCCAAACAAGTGTACAGCCAAACCAACGATAGCCCAGATGGTTGTCTGAAAATGGAAATGATGACTGAGTTGTCGCTTTTTACAAGGCATGTCTTTCACTGCTGTTTTGAACAATGAGGCAAAACGTCTCGGCAACAGCTCACAACAACAAGAAGTACAAAAGTAAATTGTGCGAGTTCCACATCCAGAGAATTAGGAGGGTTTTTTTTTTGAGGCTCTAAAGGATTGAAAGCTGCCAGGAATTTTTTTTTTTTTTAATAGTAGCTTGGTGTGAGGACAGTTACAGACTATGTCCATGGGCCAACCCAGGAGAATATATGCACAAAACTTTTTTGCTGCATTTGCAAAATGTGAGGCCCCCCCAAATGAAGGAAGCCTCAAGTCAGTAGTAAGTGGGCTCAGAAAAGGAAGAAAGTACTGTGATCTTTTGTAGTGTCTTGCCCAGCAGTCCCTCTTTCAGTCTTTAAGACTTTCCACAACAGTGTGGTGTATGAACCACAGGTGTGTTGCAGACTGCTGCTGTACAGGGTTTTGCAATTGCATTCATCTGTGAACAGCATTTAAACTGAATTTGTTACAGCTGTGTAATTTGTTCTACCATTGCCCTCTGGAGATAAAGGTCCCCATCACCCAGGCTTCATGACTATACAGTGATTTCATCAGCAGGTGGTGTCCTGCGTATGTTGGATCAGAACAGGCACCGCTGTACACCACTGAGTGATATGGCTGCAGCACGGTGTCTGCTTTGGTTGGTTGCCTCATGATGACATTGACTGCTCTGTATGGATTGCTGGTGCTGTTGAGTTTTCTGTCTTACTCTCTTGTGCATCCTCAGAAAGACAACTGTTTTTTGAAGATATCCTTCAGAGATTTTGTGCTTTGTGAAAGTTTTCAGCCCCAGTAGCATCTGCTAGGCCGGTGTCATCCATACTCGAGTCCTCTTATCTCTCTTTGTGGCCTAAGGAGTTGATCTTGTTCCTTCCCATGTCATTTTGGGCTCGGCGTCTTGTCAGCCCTTAACCTACCCTTATCCCCCCTTATGAGGATGGCGGTCAGTCTAGCCCAATCTTTGTATCTCATTCAAAAGAGAAAAAAAGGACAGAAAATTAAAAAGATAAAAAAAAACAGAACTTTGGATCAGATTAAAAGTAGCCCCCCCCCAGTAAGCAAAAATGAACACAGATGAGATAGATAGTTTAGGATCACAAGGAAAAGTCTTGGACGGAGAATTTGTGGGAGAGAGATGGACTAAGTTTATGGCAGAAAACGAAAATGGCATATAGAATATATGTATTCAGCCATTTTCTTTTTTTTTTTTTTATTTTTTGGATTTTTTCTTTTCTAGGTTGAGCGCAATCTATGGAGGCACATACATGCTGGACAAGCCGAATTGCGAGATTGTGTATGATGAAGCAGGCAAGGCTGTTGGAGTGAAGGATGCGGCGGGTGATACGGCAACTTGTGATCTTGTTGTCTGTGATCCCAGCTATTGCGAAGAGAAATGCAAGGTAGTAGGGAAGGTGAGTGAAAATGTGCTGTGTACTGCATCAACAAATAATTCAAGGCTGTAAGTTTGTCCAGGACAGTGTTCATCTCATGGTTGTAATGTATGCTTTTCATTTAACCCTTTTGCTGCCTGACCGTCCTTCTGCTGTGAAAGACTATTTGCCAGGGCATTTTTGGTCGCAGAGGATAATAATTAACGAAAAATTGTAGGTCAAAAACTACTGAACAAAAGTGCACAGAACATATAATCTTCTGAAAGGAAATTGAATGCTCTATCTTTTAGTAACAATTGCACACACATCCAACAATACTATTAAAGGCAAGAGGTGGCAGGAAAATTAAACCATTGTTCTTTTATAACTTCGTTTTTTTTCTGTTGTTTATGTTGAAACAAAAAACATGGAAATAACATATTTGGGTGATTTCAGAGCTCTTGTGTGATTTGGGGACCACTGGTTCATCACAAGAACTGTATATCTATCATAGCAGACATGTTAGGCACTTGAAACATGACTTTTCTTGTTTGGTAGAGCTAGAGTAATGCAATTAGAAAAGGAGTTTTATATATCTAAAAACTGCTTTTTTTTTCAAAATTTTTTTTTTCTATATGGTGGCCATCAGACTTTGTGTTTCATTGCTTTTGAATTTTCCAAATAGAAATAGCAATGATAATTACTGTTTTTGACTTATGAATAAAATGTAATTGCATGCAGAAATTATTTCTGATCAAAAGAAAAAAAAAAAAAGATTACTAAGCAAGCTATTCTGGATCCAGAGATATTATGTTCTGTGCACATCAACCGTTGTCGAAAAAAGTGATTTTGAGAAAACAACATTTGAAAGTAAAGAAGTTGAGCAATTTTCACGCTCACCTCCTTCAAATAAAGTCATTTTTTACTAAGAAAAATGTGAAAATATACAAAATGAACACCACAGATGGTTTCAACAGACTTTCTTGAGCACAAAAACACACAAAACCCAAAACATGATTTTTGACTGAAAATGATAAAATTTTCATGCCACCTCTCCCCTTAAAAGTTTTATGGGTGTATTAGTTTTGACTCAGTTTCTATATATAATGTAATGATACTATATCAGTGTGGAACAAAACAATGAATTGTAGTAAGAAAACAATCATAAGGAAAATTGCATTCCTTTTCCTTAATGTACTTGGGAAATATCCCAGATTTTCACATTCACCATTTTTTTTTTTTTTTAATCCACAGTTCCACACAGTTCATCTGGATTTCAGAATGAATTTCTCTGTCACTGTTTTTCCCCTGCTCCCAGTTTTAACAGCACAACACACAGCACACACATAAAGATGATAAACAAAACATATCTACATAAATGTATGTTGAGGGGGTCTAACTAATAGTTTTTCTGACTGTGGTACACCTGGAAGCAAAGCTGCACACACATGGGTTTGAAGGACACACACATAAGTAATTTCCTTCCTGATGCCCCTTTTGCCTGTCAACAACAACAGCCCCAAAATCTGGACATTTCAGGACGGTCTGTTGGTTTCCAGTCCTTGATGAGAGCAAACCTCTTCTGTGGACAGGAGACAGCTACTACCTGATCTGCATAGAGGTTTGTCTCATACTCGGCAGTCAGTTTGTCCAGTATTTCATCATTGATTAAAAGGCTGGTAGTAATCCACTGGTCTGTTCCCCTCTGGTAGAGTCTTCAAGCCAGGTTCACCCAGTGAACTCTAGAATGTCTGGCTGGGTGTCTTTAGGTGGCACAAGGGGCTGGTCCGACACAACACCTCTCCCTCTCCCCATCAGTGCAGCAGCTCCGGAGCTGTACCTCTGATCGCCCGTCCTCTGCTGACACTGTTGACATAAAATAAAAGTCATGTTCACTCGCGCGTGCGTGCACACACACACACACACACACACACACACACACACACACACACTCTCTCTCTCTCTCTCTCTCTCTCTCTTCTCTCTCTCTCTCTCTCTCTCTCTCTCAAAAAACACACACACACACGCACGCACACACACACACACACACACACACATACATGCATGCACATGCACACTCTCTCTCTCTCACACACACGCACGCACGCACGCACGCACGCACGCACCTCTTCAGTATGCACTTATCTGAGCTTAGTTACACCGAAAACCGTCGGCAAGGTAAGTAACTCCGTAATTTGAACATGGTTACCCAATTAAAAAAAAATTAATTTAAAAGAGAGGAAAGGAAATAACGAAATGAAAATAATTTAAAAAAAATTCCTACGAATATATATGTTGCTATATCGTAAGTTTGAAGAATGTCACATGAGCCATTTACTCGGGGAAAAAAAAAAAAAATCTTCTTCAGAACTTTCTTCCGAATTGTTGTTCATCATACCTGGAACTTCATCCCAGTCGAAATCTAGGTCACTCTAAGCTTCATTACCCAGCACTTTCACTAAGTCTTATGCCGTAAATCCTACAAAAACACAGTATCTCCATCACTAAATCTCATTATAGAACGGCAGAACTCAAGGTTAGCCACGGTGAAAAAACGGCATTTCGACCTCAAAACTTAAAAAATTCGTAACTCGAGAACCACGGCACGTATCGACTCGCGTTTTTTTGCAAACGGAAGTAAATGGCTACAGAAGAAGGAAGTCACGTTCTCGCGAGACTTCCTTTTCTACGAGAAACATGGCGGCCGGGCGCTAACGGGCGCTCCATTGTCAAGAGGGTTTAACACACACACACACACACACACACACACACACAGTCTCTCTCTCTCTCTCTCTCTCACACACACACACACACACACACACACACACACACAGAGCAGTACAACACATGCACCATTGCTACTTCTCATTTGATCTTGTTTCAAGTATCTACTTTTAAAAAAAAAACATTTCATTGCGCGCACAGACACTCTCTCACACACACACACAAACACACACACACACACACACACACACACACACACACACACACAACACATGCACCATTGCTACTTCTCATTCGATCGATTGTTTCAAGTATCTACTCAAAAAAAAACATTTCATTGTGCACGCGCTCACACACATACACCCACACCCACACAGACGGTGAAATCGTACACATTCATACACGGTGCCATGCCCACACGTTGCCATGCCACACCACGCCCACTTATTCGTCTTCTGCTTTCTGGTAAATGCCTTGTGATCAAAACCCAGTCATCATCACACTTGCACAAGACAGTGACAATGAGTCATACCTGAACTCCTTACAATGCCTGGCCTTCTGGCTTGATGCATGCGTGCTTGGCCACGAGCAGGCTGACCGGTTGTGTCAGCGTCAGTTGTAGCAGACAGCACTTGTATGACACTTGCAGTATCCCTCCCCTCCTCTGAGCTGCGATCACTTGACTGACCTTCGCCCCTTCAAAATCTGGGTCAGTGGTACTCTGCCTCCAGCTCTGCTCTCTCCTCTCTGCTCATGTCATATCATACATTCTGGCAGTATTGATGTTGACGTCACCCCCACCCCTCTGAACAGCAGATTTGTGACCTTCGTCCTTATCCAGCGAATCTTCTGACTCCCTGGCATCACCATACGCACAGAATTCCTTGTCTTCCATCAGTTTAAGAACTTATCCACGCTTTTTTTTAAATACCACTGGAGCCAGGTTGTGGCTCTTCATTTGCAAGAGCAAGTGATCTATGTTGGGAGGGTAATAATAATAAACAATGGAGGGCAATTGCGTCCATTATTGATATAACAAAAATTAACTGTAGGTTTTATGCAGTAAATCTTTGTAAAATTTTAGCCAGTCATTTGCTAAGTAAAACACACATTGTAAAATAATTTTTTTTATGGGTGAAAGTAAAACAATGTAACTTGTTTTTTTTCCAAAAGATTCCCCTCCCCACCCCACCCCTTTGTTTTCTAGCACAAAAACAAACTTTTTAAAGTCAGGTTAACAGGGGGGCTGGAGTTTGGTACTTATTATGTTTATATTGTTATGTTTTTGTACGTCAATAATTGTATCAGAGCCAGGAATGTGTCGCGGAAACGAGAATTCTCGCGTAAATCAAAATCGAAAACCGCGGGGGAAAAAGTTTTCCATGAAAAAAAGACACAGGCGACCATACTTATGTTTAAAGCCCATTGGTGTTGCAGTCAACTTCTGCGAACTCTTACTTGCCGAAGGAAAGTTCAGCTTAGGCATAGTGCGCGCAATGCATTGTGGGTTGACCTGGATCCGGTCATTTCTTCAAGATGGAGGACAGGCAAATAGTGAAGCATGGTGATGTGTTTAAAGATTCAAAGGCAAAGAATAGTTGGAAATGGACATGGAGACGGAGGTCAGAGAGGAGCTGATAGCTGAGCATATCCAAAAAGCCAACGTGGTTGTGACTGCCCTGAGTGAATTATGCCACTGCGACATCGTCTGGAACCTGAGAGTCCAAATGAACTTAGAAGACCACAAACTGCATTGGAAACGACGAGAGGCATATAGCGGCTGTTCAGAACTCAGTGTGTGTGTGTGTGTGTGTGTGTGTGTGTGTGCAAGAGAGGGGGAACATTGAATGCTTTATAGATACTGGTCTTTTACAACTTAACAAACCCACATTGATGATGTATGCTCTTATAGCTTGTCAGTTATGTTTTGCTGAGTTCACACCTTTTTTTTTTCAGTGTGTGTGTTTTGGACTTGATTGAATTCTTTTTAAAATATCTTGTGTCAGGTGATGGAGTTAAAAGAAAAAAAATGAGAAAGATTTGTTTGTGTTCCAGGCAGTATGAACTTCTGCTCATGTTTTACTTAGTTTACCTTGTACAATTTTATTATCCTTTTCAGTGTATCTTTATTTGTGACTGAATTTTTTTCCTGAAAAATCTTGAGTCAGATGATGAAGTTAAAAAAAGAGGAGGTATATGTTTGTGCTTCAGGTAGCATGAGTTTCTGCCAATGTTTTGCTTAGTTTTCCTTGTGTTGTACAGTTAGCCTTTTCAGTGTATATTTTTGGGCTTGAGTGAATTCTTTCCTTGAGTAAAAACTGAAATGATGGGGGTTTAGAAAAAAGAAAGGAAGTGTGTGTTTGTGCTCTAGGCAGTATGACTATGACTTTCTGCCCTTATTTTGCTTGTTTTCCTTTTGTTGACTTGTACAATTAGCCTTTTCAGTGTGTGTTTTGAGACTGATATTCATAATGAATTTAGTGTGTTAGATTTTTTGGTTGAAATTTAAGTTTTGATGTTATGATCGGAGGCAGGTAATGTTATCAGTAGTAAGTGTCAATCTTCTTATCTGTTAATATGCGATCAATAGTTTGAATTGGTAGGTTGATTGAATTGAATTAGTAGAATTTGCAAAGGGGGGGAGGGGGGGTTCCTTTTTTTTTTTTTTTTTTTTTTAACATGTATGAGAACATACATAGGTTTATTTATCTTCATTAGGACTATTCCAATATATTCATTGGTTTCATTGCCAGTTATGTTAATGACACTCTCCTTGACAATAGCATACTTGAACAGGGTTGCTATGTTGCAGGTGGTACGAGCCATTTGTATCTTGAACCATCCAGTACCTAATACCAAGGATGCAAGTCTGTCCAAATCATTTTACCCCAGGGACAGCTGAACCGAAATGATGGTCAGTGTTTGTCATGAAAAAAAAAGGGAGAAAATTTTATTTAATGAAATGTCATATATATTTGGGTCTTTTGTATTGTTCTCATGTAGCTGTTCACAAAACAGTGCTTCACACCATGATTATGTTTCCATGCATTTAGTTTTAGATTTTGTACTTTCGTATTAGGAAGAAGATTCCAAATGCCTCTGCAAGTGACTTAACACATACACACACACACACACACACACACACACACACACACACACACACACACACACACCATGGATGAAACAATTTGGAAACCGGAACTTGACCTCACTCTTGTCCGGAGATTCTGAAATCACGGAATGTCAGGGATGATTTTTTTTTCTGAAACGTTTTGGTAAACTGTGTCCTGATTACTTGTCCAATCCAGGTTTTTCTTTTTCAGACCGATCATTCCTTCGTCATTTTGCTGAGAGAATGTGCAAAGGCTTCTCCGGCCAATAGTCACAATATGGTTATTGAGCCTAGTGAAGATACAGCTTCGATCGATGCCAGGGTTCACACAAGTTTCGTTTTCACACTCTACTACACACACAGCAGAGGCTTCTCTTGGGCACTAACAGCCTAATCTTTCATACGGCAGTGAAATAAATTCTTTCTGACACAAATTACTTTGGGGCACAGACTCATGCTGTCTTGCCATTGTTTTTTTTAAAATATTTCTGGGCATGTTGTCAAAAATTCAACACAGCCTGACATCATTTTGCGCGCGGAAATTAACAGGTGTCGCTCTTTGGTTAGATTACCATCCTGCAGTTAGAATCCGCAAGTGCAGTTACCTCTCCAGACCCTCAGCTCTGTAATATTTTTCCCAAATTTCTTTGTTTTTGTCGTTAAAAATTCGTCATATCTTCGCCGCTCATGGGGAACAACATTTGTCAAAGTCGAATGGGTAGACATGTCTGTAGCTGTATGCTGAAAAAAAAAAGAAAAAAAAAAGAAAAGTGTTAAAATGTTGTCCTGACTCATTACAAAGACAAGCAGTAGTACTTTCATTGTGCTTCTATCTTGTCAGTTAATGCGAGCTGGAAGGCCACCTTAAAGGGGGCTGTCTGTGATTCCTGTTTCTTTATTGTGTGACAGAGCAGAAGTTAGTTAATTCAGTAGGCAAAATAAACAAATATTGTTCAATCTATATTTTTTGAAACATTCTGTTTATATGACAGATATCAACTTGATTTATTTCAGCAAAGCAGTCATGTCCACTGAGCTTACAATTCTCATTTTTCACGCCTGATTTATGATAATCAGTAGATTAGTATATCCATAAGCATGTCACCCCAGTGTATCATTACTACAACTTGTATATAAGGTTTATTAGGACTTCGTTCATAAATAGTTAAAAAAATCTATACATTTCACTAGATTATTTATAATTGCTTTTACTACAATTTAATAGGATTCATTTTCCAAAAAGATTTATTGAAATTTATCCAGACGCTTCAAAAACTGGGGGGTTCATGGTTTAAATCAAGTATCAGTTTATATCTTTACAGTTTAAATCTATGAGCCAAGTCACTTACCTGTTGCACCAATAAGGTCCATATACCACTACCACTCCACCCCTTCCCCTGAGGTACAGGCTTGCAGGCTGTACTTTATGATGGAGAGTAAACAAACCCACCCCCATTTTAGGTTGAAGTTAAAAAAAAGAATAGTTGCATGCAAGGGAGTTTAACACCAAATGCACAAATTCTGGTCACCACAATTTGTTTAGTTAAACTGCAAGCTGTCTTCATAAGTTTCAGAAGTGGTAAATACAAATTTTGGCATCATATACTTTACCATGTCAGACCATAGCATTAGAGTCTGATATGGTAAGTATACAAGCCTAACAGGGAGTATAATACAAACTCCCCATTTTGGCGTCATATACTTTACCATGTCAGACTGTAGCATTCAACGGCAGTTAGTTGGCTCCGAAAGGCCAAATTTTTGTGGCTAATGCAGTAATAAGACTATCATGTGACGCCCACCGTACTTCTGCCAAGGAAGAAAGCCGGTGCCAACTTCCTGTTCCTCATTCAGCTTCGGCCTTCCACCTGACAAGGACAGGTTTTCTTGCTCTATCTTGCCTATACTTCTATTTTGTAAAGATTGCCTATGTTTGCCTTCTTTACTTGTTCGTTTGTGGCTTACACTAAACCCTGGTACTATGGTTGCCTGAGGCTTATGCGTGGCGTTTTATTATTTTTGTTCTTTTATGTTGTAGCTTTCGGCGATCGAGTACTCCTCCCGGTCTCTCGATCCGCCATCTTGCCTCCCCGTGTGGTCGTCCTCTTTCTAGTTGTGCGTAGGTTTAGTTGTGGTGGAGGTTTCCTCTTGCACATTAGTTATTGTATTTATCTTAAGGTAGATCGAGTTTTCCTCCTGATCTCTTGATCCACCATTTGTCTCCACTAAACCCTGCTACTATGGTTGCGTGAGGCGTACGCATGGTGTTTTATTATGTTGTAACTTTCGGCGATCGAGTACTCCTCCAGGTCTCTTGATCCGCCCTCTTGCCTCGCCTCGTGGTCGTCGTCTCTTTCTAGTTGTGCCTAGGTTTAGTTGGGGCTGGAAGTTTCCTCTTGCACATTAGTTATTGTATTTATCTTAAGTTCGATTGAGTTTTCCCATGATCTCTCGATCGATCCACCACCTTGTCTCCACTTTGTGGTCGTGTGCTCCGTGTTTGATCCGCCACCATAGCCCAAAATGGTGAAGGGTAACGACGGGTTGAGCATGTCTCTCTCCAGAAGTCGCTCTTTGTTCCGGAGAACCTGCGTACTGATTCCATGAACAAACCGTTCTGTCTTTGGAAGAATGTACAGCAGGTGCAGCTCCAGCTGGGCACACGTTTGTTCATGCTCAGACAGCCTCGTTCGGGTTGCCCCCACTCCAACCCCAGATGCTCTGCCTGCATGCCTGGCTTCTGTGCCAGCCCAGTTGTGAACATCTGCCCCTTCCTCCCAATCAGACAGATCGCAGTCTGTCCTAGACATACTCTCTGTGGCAGGGGCTTGCAAGACCTTAGGGACTTACCTACGGTCTCTTGCAGAGCCAGCAGCACCTAGTTTCTCTACGATTACTGTTGGGGGAGATGGGTCTCCTGGTGCTCAGATAACTCTGTTCACCATGATCATGTTTCCAATACCCAGTTAGGCAACTTTCTATCCCACCTACCCTCTCCCTAAAGCTCTCTGCTAGCTCCATTCGGGGCTACAGGTCAGCTATCTGTACCACTATTTGCCGTCTTGGCGGCGCCCCTCCCCTCCCTTTTTTTACAATAACTCCCTTCTCAGAGAGATTCTAAGGGGGTAGCTCTGCATGAGTCACAGTCTCATAGGTGGGTCCCCCTTTGGGACCTCTTCATTCTCCTTAACACTCTCAGAAAGCCCCTTAGTGGGGACCCCAGAGACATTGCCTTCCACAAGGAAGGTTCGGTCTCTCTGAAGTTTCTTCCCGAATTCTTAGCCAAGAATCAGGAACTGGGCACAGCCTCTCCCTCCCTTGTCATCCACTCACTCGCGGATATCTTGGGAAAAGGGGAAAGCAGGGGGACATGGACCTGTGCCCTTCTAGGTGTCTTGAGATACTACTGGGAATGCTCGCATCCCAGGCGCTCCTCCTCCCAGAGGCGTCTCCTCTTTCCATCACCCCCAATCATCATAAAAACTTCTCTGCTGGCACTATCTCTAGGTGGCTTTCCAAGACAGTCAGACCTGCTTACGCCCAGGCGTATAAGGATGTCCCCGTCGTATCTCCTCGGGTCCATGAGGTCAGAGTGCTGGCCACTTATGCAGCTTTCCAGTGTTCTGTCCCCATGCGCCACCTCCTGGAGGCAGCCTACTGGCGTTCGGGAAAATCCCTTCATAAACTGTTATTTAATACTATCTAGTCGAGCGCACATGCAACACAACTCCCTGCTGTTGCGTGCGCGCGCATGGCGCTCAGTCGCTGCCATCGTGCATATTTTGCCACTTTTTAATCGATTTTTATGGTAGCTAGACAACAACTGACAGTGTTGTGTTAGATGTCATAGGAAAGAACAAACACTCAACTAATCGAACATAGTAATTTTGAATGATTTACTTATGTGTAGACACGACTGTGCGTTGAAAAACATGTCTGACAAGTAAAAAAAAATTCTTTGTTTACATTCTGTTCCGTTCTGTTACAACACCAAATCAGAAGATGAAGGGATGGCTGCATCTTCAAACAATTCACTTTCCTTTTCCTTTCATAGTTTTCTATCCCTCTATCACTCCCCTCATCACCAGATCCACTTTGTAATATGATTTCAAGCGCTTCACTGAGCGAGATATCACTGCCACCCCTTCGTCTGACCGACATTTTTTCACGCACGCTTAGCGGCAAAGCCGGGTGCCATCAGTTCCGTTGTTCCAAAGCTGCTGGGGTCAGCAAAGTTCACGATAGAGTACTGAAAGTAAGGTCTACTACTCGCTACAACATCCCCAAGACTAGTTACAGAGCTTATTTCCCTTGGATCATTTTGTGGAAAGTGTAGGAATTTTTTATGTTCCAGCCACACGATTGTGTGTGACAGGGCAGAATGTACTGTCTGTCCGTCACACAGCCTTGGATGCCTCGGCTCGAGGGAAAGAAATCCTGTCACCCACGATTAGGATATCCGCATGATCAGGGCTGATGGTTCTAAGGGATTTCTTTTGTTGCGGCTGATGCAGCCATATCTATTTTTCCTTCTAACCCCAAAAACCATTAGGGCACTCAGCCCTCCTCCAATTCCTTTAAATTCTGCTATGGTCTGACATGGTAAACTATATGACACCAAAATGGGGAGTTTGTATTATACTCCTTGTTTGGCTAATATACTTACTAGTCAGACTCTAATGCCCGCCCTGCCTTCCCATCTAGCGCTATGGTTTGGGGTTACCTTGCGCATATGACTCGCTGAATGAGGAACAGGAAGTTGGCACCGGCTTTCTTCCTTGGCGGAAGTAGGGTGGGCGTCACGTGATAGTCTTATTACTGCATTAGCCACAAAAAATTCGGCCTTTTAGAGCTAACTAACTGCCGTTGAATGCTGCAGTCTGACATGGTAAAGTATATGACGCCAAAATGGGGAGTTTGTATTATACTCCCTGTTAGGCTAGTATACTTACCATGTCAGACTCTAATGCTACTGTCTGACATGGTAAGTATACTAGCCAAACAGGGAGTATAATACAAACTCCCCATTTTAGTCACTAAAAAGTATTGCTGCCTTTGGTTTCTTGAATTAAGTGAACTCCACTCCATACAGGTCAGTGACATTAATGTCAGTTTTAATGTTGTCCTTGTGGATTGTACAGTAAAAAGGAAGCAAGGTGTCTCCAAATGCCCAGATTTTACTTATCAAGGGCATAGAAATCCTTCAGCTTCAGGGGGCAAAGCCCCCTGACCCCCAACAAGAGGCTATGCCCCTTCAACCCACAACGGGGCCTAAGGTGGCTCCCTGGACCCCCAGCCTTCCTGCTGTTCATTTATCCTGGTTTTACCCATGACACACACAGAGATCTTTCTTCACTGGCACACAATTGATGCTGATTCATACATAGAATTTGGTGTCATACACTATACCATGTCAGACCATAGCATTCAATGGCAGTTAGCTCTTGCCAGGCCGAAATTTTTTGTGGCAAATGCAGTCATAAGACAGTCACCTGACGCCCACCCTACTTCTGCCAACGGAAGAAGCCGGTGTCCGCTTCCTGTACCTCATTCATCTTCAGCCTGCAGCCTAAGCAAGATAGTCTTGTGCCCTGTCTCGCCTATACCTCTGCCTTTGTGTAAAAATTGCTTTGTGTTTTGCTTCTTTACTTATTCAGTTGTGGCTTGCGCTAAACCCTAAGTACACTTGCCGTGTGAGGCTCTTGGTGGGCTAGCATTTCAATTATTTCTTTCTTTTCACGCTCGTCGTGACTCTCGCGATTTTGTTTGATGGTCATATAGCTCTTGCGATTTTGCCTTGCTCTTGCGATTTTTTCTTGTCGGTGCAAGTTGCATCGGCACTGTCTCAGTTTGCCATTGCTCCTGCGGTAACGCATTCCATTTGCTCTTTTTAACGGCCTTTTCTGCGCCTTTTCTTTACCTTGACATGCGGACTCGCGACACTCTCCCCCACCAGGCACAGGTGCAGCCAACACCTGTGCATGAGGAGCGTCCAGACTCCGGAAGCAGACTTATGGTCACACCGAGGAAGACCCCGGACGTGTCCATAACTCTGGGCGTATGGTCACATCAGGGTATGACCCCGGTCCTGTCCATACAGACAGGAGGTCGATCAACCCCGATCGATCGTCGCATATTCCCCTAGGGGTACAGGACGTTGGGGAGTGGACCTATTCCGCTCCCCACTTGGGCAATGTCCGCTGTCCTGATCCTCTGGTGGGTGGAGGGGGGGAATCGACCAGCGGGACCATGGGTAACCTGGCCTTTTCTACTCTGGGAGGGGAGTGGGGAGGCGGGGGACCACGGTGCCGCAGCCAATCCAATTTGCACCTACACGGGTAGGGGCTCGGCTACCCGTGTCCTCCTCTGCACCCGCTTGCACTGGGGCCTCACAGGTCCACACCAGGGAGGTGTATGAGGCAGTACACCCTCCTGGGTGGGTACGACAGGCCATGTTCTCTCAATACCCCCCCTCCAGTGTTTCAGATTACCCGGGTCCCCGGGCACATTCTGCCCATACCCAGGGCCGCCACAGCCTGCCTACCTCCCCGGGGACCGGTGGCTCTATGCCCCCGAGAGAGACCAGTGGCTTAACACCCACACCCAACATGAACAGCTCCATGGTCGGATGTGGCACCCAGCCTCATCCTCGGTCGACCTCAGTCTCCCATCTCGGGCACTGTCCGATCGGCAGGATGAGCTCCCCCACCCTAGTCTGGCCGCCAATCATAGAGCCAAGAGGGACCCGCCCTCGCATTCCCCCACTACCCAGCTAGGGCGGGACCCTCACGCACCCCTGCAGTTGCCTCCTGACGAAGGTTCTACGCAACCTCTCCACAAACACGACCACCCAGAGGCTGAGGATGAGGAAGAAGAACCCTTCTCCTCATCGTGCGACATGTACATCCTGGAACAGTGGCGCCCAGACTTTGTCGTGAGGGAGTCCCCACCCTCTGACAATGTCCGGGCTGCCCCCAGCCCAGCGATCTAAACCCAAGATCATCGCACCTCAGTCACTCAACTCTATCTGAGAAGGTCCGGCAACTCGTGCCAGGGGTGCGCAGGCCGTCCCTTCGCCAGGACAAGGGTCCATCTCGGCCCCTAATGCGGCCCCCGTCGGCACTGTCCTCAGGGACCGCAAGAAGTCCTCAGTCGCCTCTTTGTTCTCCAACAATCCTGTGACCAGGGAAATGGGCATTTCCCAGGCAGACTGTTGGTTTATTCCCAGTCTGGCCCCCCCTACATCCAGCACCATCTCCATGAAGAACCTAAAGGAGTGGGAGAACCTAAAGGAGTGGGACCGGGTAGCCAGAATGGGATTCCTACACACCACTGCTGCTGGTCATGCCTTTCTAAACATGCTTCTACAGCAGCGGGCGGAGGTACTCTGGCTGGAGGAGGACGGCGCCATCCCAATGTCCTTGGACTCGAGACACACCAGGAGACAGACTCTCGCGCTGTTCAGCGATCCTTTTATGCGATACCTGGTCAACAGGATCTTGCATCACCTTTCAGCTGTGGCGGACAGCGCATCCAGGAGCCACTTTAACTGCCTATTGGTCGCTAGAGATGCCGTGCTGTCACAGTCCAGTCTCTCCCCAGCGCTTAACCCTCTTGTATTCAGATTCTCTGAGGCCAAATTCCCCCTAGTTTTCAGATTTTTTTTTGTGAATTTAGCCTTAAAATGGGTATGTATGGTTCATGCTTCACCACAACCAAGAATAAACCTCTAGAGCTACGAAATTCTGCATGTATGGTCACAAGGCTTTGTTCTGTACTGTGAGCAAGATTTTGTGTGTCTAGAGGTGAAAGGTCGTGTCACTGTCACCAAGATGTCACCCAATGTGTCACATGCGATGGTGACAATTCTAATACAGCACACCAACATGCAGTTATCCCATGCACAATGATGTTAGTGTTGTAAAATGAAAGCTGCGGCCTGCCTGAGATGATCTGTCTTCTGTCCCCCTGTTCAATCCCCACAGGTAATCCACAGAATGTCACACACAACTAGTGTCAGCTGTCACTACTGAACAGTTATTGTAAGTAAATTCAAGCACAGTTCCTCATTGTTTTTCTGTAACTGTTCTAAGCACTTTATACATGTCCATATGTATTTATACAATGTATAGCTGTACAGCGAGGATATTGAGTACAGTGTCACTGCCAGTGTCATCGAAGCACTGTCAACATAAACTACAGGTAAGCACATATACATGTACACTCAAACACAGAGACTAGTGAACTGCCCTACTGTTGAGCCACATTCTGCACATGGTAGTCACGGAAACAGTCATTCCTATGAAAGCAGAGAGGTACCTGGCAGAAAGTACATACATATGATGTTTCTACGCGTCGCAGACCTGTTTACTTCCCGCTCCCAGCGGGAGATTCTCCCGTCAGTACATGTGTTCTCCCAGTCTCCCGTTGATAGTGTTGATCTCCCGCTCTCGATTTTCGCTTTCTCCCGGTCGGTCTTCGCCGACAGAAGGAAAAAAAAAAAAAAACGCCATCTCGAAGTTGTAGCAGGGGTACCGTTCCCTACAGACTGGCCGCCCGCTTATGCAACGGCACTAGGCTAAACGCGTGACTGATAAGTACAGCCCCCGCGGGCAGCGCACTTAACTGAACAAGGCCTTTTCGATTTTGAAGCTGGGGTACAGTATCCAACATACTTGCCGCCCGCTTAAGCAGGGCACTATACTCAGTAGTATAGACTGAACACGCACACTCGCGCCGGGCAGCGCTGTAACTGAACAAGGCCGTTTCTGCTAATTAATGCTAGGCCTAAAAAGGCGCGAAAGTTTTTTTCTTTGCCTTAAGGGGCCCAGTTTGCTGTTCACGCTGTTCATCATGGAAGCGAAGAATGTGCGGATTCACGAAACCGATAGTGAAAATGATCAAACTGCCGCAGATGCGTCCAAACCAGCCAAAAAAGAAGAAGTACATGCAGAAATTCAAGCCATCCTATTCAAAGGACTTCATTGGCATAGCTTCATCTCCAAGGGGCAGCGATTTTGCATTTTGCCGCAAGTGCAACCTTCACTTCAAAATAGGCCATGGCGGTCAGAATGACATCAAACGGCACATGGAAACCGAAGCTCACCAAGCAAATGCATTGTGTTCCGATGGAGAGCGCATCACTCGATCGATTTTCAAGGCAGCCACTCCAGCTGAGACCGAGAAGAAGAACACGTTGGAGTTGGATGTAATTCGAGCTGAGGCAACCTGGTGCCGTGTGATCGCCGAGTGCAACGTGCCGCTGGCGACAGCTGAGAAGCTGTTACAAGCGCAGAAGTACATGTATCATGACAGCCAGATAGCCTCAGGTATGGACTCTCATTGGATTCTCTCTTATACTTGTACTCTAGGTGACATTTTCTTCCATTTATATGAAAATATCGGTTGCGCGGGAAATCTACTGGTCTGTCATGCAAATCTCCAGGTTTGGGAGGCCAAATCTACTGGTGAGGTGAAAAGGGGGGTAAACAGGTCTGGCGTCGTCGTCCTTTAGCTGTCATACGGCCGTCTTTGATGCACTGCCGACAGACCCTGGTCCTGCCTTTGATTTTTTCTAATCTGTGATGGTCGATGCTGGCCTTGGAAATGGGGGAATTAGGTACTGCTTTGCTATGCCCTGCTTTACGCTTCCTGGAGGTGACTCCGGCACAACAAAGTTGTTCGGCGATGTCAGCACGAAACATCATGTGGTCGTATGTCTTTCTTGGGCACTGGATCATGGGGTGACACCTCCCAGGTGAGGTAGGCCTGGACAATACACAAGTTGACCAGAGAATGGAAAATGTAGCACCACCATTTCTTGTTCTGATGACCGACAGGGTAGTAGGCGCGGTACTGGTCCGACCTGTCAACGGCTGGCGATGACTGTCGGCGTCACTTCGTCCTCTACTGTCGTCATACCTGGTGGCTGGTTGGTGCTGAGCAGGTAGATCTGACGGTTGTCTTCGTAGATAGTGGCCATCAGCGAGCTCTTCTGCACCTGCAGTAATTCTCCCTGCTCTTTCAACTTGGCAGTCTTGACCTCCTTTGATAAGCCCTTGCGATTGACGTTGACAGTGGCACAGGCATACGTCCCATTTCGGGACAGGTGTGTCATCATGAGGAGACTGGTGAAAAATCGATCAAAATACGGGTGCCTGTTCTGATGGTAAAAAAGGTGATGCCAGCATGTCAACTACTTCGTGCCCGAGACTGATGGTGGTGTCTTCACGACTTGCACGGCCAGTGTAAACATCAAAAGCAACACAATACCCTGTGTTTGCGTCACACATCTCCCATACATTGATGCCCCATTTGGTTGGCTTCGCAGGCATGTATTGCTTGAAAAAAATCCGACCCTTGTACCCGATCATTGCCTCATCAATGCTGAGTTCACGACCTGGATGGTAGTTGGTCCTGAACAAAGGGAGAATCATGTTGATGAAATCTCTCACCTTGTACAGAGGGTCGTAAGCCGGATGACCTCGTGCAGGTGTGTTAGATGTGTCACGCAGGTGGAAGTATTGGTTGAGTTTGAAGAAAGCGTGCTTGGGCATAACTTCGCTGACCCAGGGATCGTTGACCAGTAGTACCATGGATGTGGCAAACGCCTAATCCCCATCATAATGAGTACAGAGACTTTAGCCCGCATTTCATCAGGTGTTGTGTCAAACCATAGAGAGTCAGGTGTGCCCTTAGCTGCTTGTCTTTGTTGAGCGTATCTGTTGGTCTCTACTGCTGCTGATTGAAAAAATGTGAGGGGTATAAACAAAAAGAAATATTGAGAGGGGTGGCAGTATCCAGCAGTGAGTGCGCAGGGCCTGTCGGCTGTTGGAATGCGGCCACATTGGCAGGATGTGTAGCCGGTCGCCATGTGGTTTGCAGAGCAGCGAGCGGCACGTTGTCTTCGGGGTCACTTTCAACATTTTCCTCTCCTTCATCAGTGCCAACTTCAACATCACTCTCTTCTCCTAACTCTCCATTTTCAAACTTCTCTACTTCTTGCAAAATTTGATCCCACTCCTCCGCAATAATCAGGAATATCATCAAACTCGCTGTTGTTAGCAGACGACACCATAGTGAAAATTTGGTCAGTCTCATGCACAACTCTTCGCTCGCAGTTTCTCCTCTCTTTTTGTGAATGGAAGTGGTGCCAGCATCCAAAAATAGTGGTGCCAGATTATTGGACTCTAGTGGGAAATCCCCAACAACTTTTAGTGGCTCTCCGAGCATTTTCACGGCGTCAGCATGTGATGGAAAAGTACCGGACACATGCAGCCCCGCTACTCCCGTTTGCGGCCGTTATGAAATCTAGCACGCAGTCTGAGCACTCCCGTCTGCAGCCATTACGAATACTAGAGGGTTAGGTGTGTCCTTGCGGTGTATCCTGGGCCAGGGCCAGTCGCTCTTCGGCGACTATTCGACTGCGGTCTTATCGCAATCAGTTGAAGAACGCAAGCAGTCGGCGTCATTTGCGGCCAGGCCACCGCCACGCCCTGCTAGCCCCCATTGCTTTCCTCCCCCGCCTTCACCAGGCCCACACCCTATCCCAGGCAATCACCATCTCACACTGCACGGCCCGCTAAGCGCCCAAATATCCCCTTCAGGCTGAAACTGAAACCTCCCCAGCGAAATTTTCGGTTCGGCCAGCAGACGCGGTCCCGGAAGTGACTGGGGGAGTCGCCACGGGAGACCTGGATCAGGGAGAACCCTTTCAGCTAAACCCCCCTCCCGCCCTATTGCCCTCCCCCCAGCCCGGCCCCTCTGGCGGGCAACCTCTCCCGGCATGCCCACCAGGGAGACGTATGGGCCTCAGCCCCTGGATAGTGGTGGTTTTACAGGGTTTGGCCTACCTTGGCCCAGGAACGCCTTCCCCTGATGCGCTCTCCCCCTCCATCCCCAATGGACCCTCGCCGGCGCAAGCGGAGGCTCTTCGCCTGGAGGTCCAAGAACTCTCCTCCAGAAAGGGGCCATCACGGAGATTTTCCATCCCAAACCCCGGATTTTACTCCACCTCTTCATGATCCCCAAGCCCATCCTCGACCTCTCTCCCCTCAACAAGTTCCTCAGACCCACCAAATTCAAGATGGACACTCCGACCCAGATCAGAGACTCCATCCATCATCTCGATTGGGCTACCTCCATAGATCTGAAGGACACTTACTTTCAGATCCTTATACACCCATCCCACAGACGATTCCTCCGTTTCGTCTGGCAGGGTCAGGTGTTCCAGTTCAAGGCTCTCCCCTTTGGCCTCTCCCTCGCACCCTTCCTCTTCACGAAGGTTATCAAGGAGATGGCCTCTTCTGGCCAGACAGGAGGACATTCGCCTCCTTGTGTACCTGGATGACTGGCTCGTCCTGGCTCCCTCCCAGGCCTAGTGCTAAGCCCACACCAACCGCCTCCTGAGCCTTTATTCCACGCTGGGGTTTGTCACCAACTCCAGCAAGTGTCAACTCAATCCCGGTCAGAGGTTCTCCTTTCTGGGTATGAGTTTCGACACCATCTCCATGCTGGTCTCCCCGACCCTGGAGAGATCCTCCTGCATAGTGGACCTCATCTCCCGCCTCCGCGGGGCATCCTGTACCTCGGCCAGAACCCTGACCTCCTTCCTTGGGATGATGGAGTCCCTCTTGTCCCTCATTCCCCTGGGTTGGGTCCCCAAACGCCAACTCCAAAGGGAGTTCCATCGACGTTGGTCACAGACCTCGGACCGCTGGACCAGACCATTCCCCTCGGGCTATGGCTCCTTTGGGCTACGGAGGAGTTGCTCAACCCATTCACACTGTCCACTGGGGTTCCCATCTCCATCTCCCTCCCAACTCAGCCACTGGAATTCTACACAGATGCCTCCAACTTGGTCTGGGGGGCCCACTTGGAGGACAGTCATGCCTCGGGAGTGTGGGACGCACAGACTGCATGTCTCCACATCAATGTCCTAGAATTGGAAGCGGTGATGCTAGCCCTCCTCCACTTTCAACACCAGGTCTCTCACCGACTTGTTCTCCTCCTCACGGACAACACTTAGGTAGCTTGCTATGTCAACAAAAAGGGGGGGAGGGGCTTGCTCCATCAGCCTCTCACTTTGGACAGAGGCCCTCCTTCGCTGTGTCACGCGCGGGGAAACACCCTCCGCACGAGGACACGCACTATCCTGGCAGACTCCCTCAGCCAGTCCAGGTCCCTCCTACACACAGAGTGGACCCCCTCAACAAACTACCCTGACTGCGGTGTGGGAACACTGGTTCAGGCCCATGGTCGACGTCTTTGCCACCCGGTTCAACCATCGTCTTCTAGTGTATGTCTCTCCCGTCCCCAATCCCCAAGTGTATGCAGTCGATGCGCTCTCCCTTCCCTGGGCAGGCCTTTCCCCCCTTCCCAATCCTGTACAAGGTGATCAGGAAGGCGAGGCTGGAAAGACCCAGGCTCATCCTCATAACCCCATGGTGGCCAACCCAGTTCTGGTTTCTGGAGCTCAAGTCCCTCACCCATGGCCCCCCCCCTCTCCAGCTGAAACCCTCGTTGGGACATGCTTAGGCAACCCCACTCAGGTCGCCCTTGCTCGAACCCCCAGATGCTTCGCCAACACGCTTGACTCCTATGCCAGCCCAATTGCGAACATCTGCCCCGGCCTCCCACTCGGACATATCCCAGTCCGTCCTAGACATACTTTCGGAGGCGGGAGCCTCGCAGGGACTACAAGACTTAGCCTCGGCCTCACGCAGGGCCAGCACCGAGTCCCTCTACAATTACTGATGGGAGAGACTGGTCGCTTGATGCGCTGACAACTCTGTTCCCCATGACCACCCGTCCAGTATCCAGATAGGCAATTTCCTATCCCACCTATCTTCCTCCCTTAAGCTCTCTGCTAGCTCCATTCAGGGCTACAGGTCGGCTATCTGCACCACCATTTGCCAGCTCGGCGGTCCCTCTTTTGAGAATGACTTCCTTCTCAGAGAGGTATCTAGGGGGGTGGCCCTACGGGAAGCTCAGTCCCCTAGGCGCATTCCCCTTTGGGACCTCTTGATTGTCCTGGACGCTCTCAGAAAACCCCCTTTCAGCCCATCGCCACCCTTCCCTTTGACCCTTCTCTCCTTCAAGACCGCCTTTCTCCTCGCCCTGGCCTCGGCCAGAAGACGAAGTGAGATTCATGCCCTCAGCAGGGACCCCAGAGACATCGCCTTCCACAGGATGGCTCTGTCTCTCTGAAGTTTCTTCCACAGTTCTTAGCTAAGAATCAGGAACTGGGCACTGCCTCTCCTTCCCTCATCATCCGTGCCCTTCTAGGTATCTGAGATACTACTGGGAAACTTGCGCCCCAGGCGCTCCTCCCCCAGAGACGTCTCCTTATTTCTATCAACCCCAGTAATAAGAAAGACATCTCGGCTGGCCTTATCTCTAGGTGGCTTTCCAGGACGGTGAGATCTGCTTATGCGCAGGTGTGCAGGGATCTCCCTGTCCCATCTCCCTGGGCCCATGAGGTCAGAGCACTGGCCACTTTGGCAGCGTTCCTGCACTCTGTCCCCTTGCGCCATCACCTGGAGGCAGCCTACTGGCGTTCAGAAAACCCCTTTATAAACTTTTATTTAAGGGATATCCGCATGACCAGGGCTGACGGTCAAAAGGGATTTCCTTTGTGGCGGCCAATGCAGCCATATCGGTTAACCCCAGGGTGCTGGGGCCCTCCTCCGATTCTTTTAAATTCTGCTATGGTCTGACATAGTATAGTATATGAGGCCAAAATGGGGAGTTTTTACTATACTCCCTGTTTGGCAAGTATACTTACCATGTCAGACTCTAATGCCCACCTTCCTTCCCCAAGCGCCAAGGTTCTTGGGGTTACCTTGTGCACAGGCCTCGCTGAATGAGGTACAGGAAGCAGACACCGGGCTTCTTCCGTTGGCGGAAGTAGGGTGGGCGTCACGTGACTGTCTTATGACTGCATTTGCCACAAAAATTTTGGCCTGGCAGAGCTAACTAACTGCCATTGAATGCTGTGGTCTGGCATAGTAAGTATACTAGCCAAACAGGGAGTATAGTAAAAACTCCCCATTTTTGTATCAGTATTTTCTTTTCCCCTCCCTCATCTGTGTGTCTGTCTCTGATTCTGCTGGGGTCCTCCAACATTAATCAAAGGACTTTATTTTTCAGACATCTACGTGTGCGTGGTGTCATATGATCATCAAGTATGTGCCAAAGGCTACTACCTAGCCATTGTCAGCACCACAGTGGAGACTTCCAACCCTGAGGCTGAACTGCAGCCAGGTCTGGACCTGTTGGGCCCTTATGTAGAAAAGTGAGTAGATTGTCATCTCTTTTATTTTGTCCATTGTGCAACATCTTTTCTGTCTTGCCATGTAGTGTGAGGAAGGTGAACACAATTTACGTGATTTGTATGAGGGAAAAAAAAGATAGCTGAAGTTCTACTGTTCTCCTGTTTGTTGGCCCAGTGCCAAAGTTTAAATTTCTGCTCCTTACTGACAAATGGTGACTTGTGGAAGCTATTATTCAGGGGGATGTGTAAATTTTATTCCTTTTTTTTTTTTGTTTGAAAAGGAAATTACTCATTATGATTTTATTCTTTTGCATAAATGAATTTCAATTCAGGGGAAATGACTGAAGTCATTTGCACGACTCTTGTACTGTTTTTCTGACTGCAGACTTCCTCTAGATTTCGGATTCTTTTACAGGTTTCAGCCTAACAGTGAGTATGTGTGATTAACTTATGGGGAATGTATGTGAAGCTCTAAGAGAAAGAAAACTGGCAGGCGGTGTCATAAGATCATGCACTGTAATTTGTACTATATTTTGTCTGTCTTAGAGATATAGGTCATGTCACTGTCACCAAATTGTTACCAGACACATGATGACAATCAGTGTTTCGCAGCATGCAAGGATGTGCAGTCACCATGCTGATGCAAGTTGTTAGTGTAAGATGAAGTCTGAGGCCTACCTGACATGATACATCCACTGCCTGGCAGTACAGGTCCCACTGGTTGTCCCACCAATGTCATACAAAACTTGTCACTTGTCACACACAATACTGAACTCAGTCACTTCCCAATACTCTATATGTTGTCGTGTTTCCATCGGCCTTGGCAGTTCTACAAACTACAGCTGATTACATACATCCACAGTCTTCAGTTGCACAGCAAAGTGTCACTGTACACACTCGCTGTTAAATGTCATGGTCACAGCTGTCACCAAAGAAATCAGGTATGCAAAACAGAAATAAACGTCACAGCAGCATTACTGTTGGGCTATGTTTTGGTTGTGATAGTCACGAAAACAACTACTCTTAGGCCAGCAAAGGGACACTTGACAGAAAGAACACTTATACGACGACGTTTCCACTTGATATCCGTTTGGTGTCAGACAGCCAGTCTTGACACTTAAATGACACACCTTAGGCCTGGGGGTTCTGGTACTACCTTGCTTCACCCAGCTTTGTGTTTTCTGGAAGTAAATCCAGCATGAAGCCGTTAAGCGATGTCAACACAAAACCACAGGTGATCATGGGTCTTCTTGGGGGCTGAGCATATGGTGACTTTTCCCAGGTGAGAAAGGCTTGCACAATACACAGATTGATCAAAGAGTGGAAGATGTACTGCCACCATTTTTTGTTTTGATGACCGACAGGTAAGTAGGCACGGTACTGATCTGACTTTTGTCAACACCACCCATGTACTTCTTGTACTGAACGATGACAGTCAGTATCACCTTTTTGTCCGTTGTTGTCATACCTGGAGGCAGATTGCTGCTCAGGAGAGAATTCTGACGGTTGTCTTTGTAGACTGTAGCCATCACTGAGCCTTTTTTTGCATTGTATCAAGTCTCCCTTTTCCTTTAGTCTGGCCGTCTTGGCTTCCTGTGGCAGTCCCCTGCAGTTACGGTTGACTGTCGCACAGGCATATGTCCCATTCGCGGACAGGTGTGTCATTAAAGGGACACTTGTGAAAAAGCGGTCAAAATACAAGTGCCTGTTCTGGTTGTAGTATGGTGATGCTAGTTTGTCTACTACTTCATACCCCAGACTGATATTTGTGTTTTCACGGCTAGCACGACCCAGTGTAAATGTCAAATGTGACACAATAGTAGCGTCACACATTTCTCACACCTTGATGCCCCATTTTGTTGGCTTGGCTGGCATAAACTGTTTGAAAAAAAAAAAGTGACCTTTGAAGCCTATCATCGCTTCATCAATGCTCATTTTATGGCCGGGACAATGATTGGCTTTGAACAATGGGAGAATAAGATCGATAAATGTTCTCACCTTGAACAAGGGGTCATAATCAGGGTGATCATGCCCAGGTGTTTTGGACAAATCCGGAAGGTAGAAATACACCGCAGACATTGGCAGACCCTTTACCTCCAACGTAATCAACACAGCGAGATAGGCTCACATTTCTTCAGGTGTGGTATCCCACCAAGAGGGGTCAGGTGCGCTTTTTGCAGCTTGTTTTTGTTGTGTATACCTGTTTGTTTCATCGGCAGCAGTCTTAAAAAACCAAAGAGGTACAAACAAAAAGAAAAAATCAAGTGGTGTATCTGTGTCGGGTAATGAGTGAGCCGCCCAGTGGGGTTCCTGAAACCGACGCACTTCTGCCGTGCCATGTGTTGCGGGACGCCATGTTGTTAGCAGCGTGGCGAACGGAACATTGTACTCCGGGTGGCTTTCCTCCTCACCATCTTCTTCAACACCGCTGCCTACTTCTGTATCACTTTCATTTTCCACCTCTCTTTCAAACTTCTCCACTCGGCAATAATTTGATCCAACTCCTCTTGCGAGTAGTCAACCATTTCTTCATTGTTCGTAGCAGATGCGAAATCAGCCATTGTGAAAGTCGGTCTGTTTCATTCACAAATTTACTAACTGTGTTCCGTTCCTTTTCTGAATGAACACCCACAGCGCCAGCGCCCAAAAATAGTGCCAACACATGATTGGGCCATGCCTGAGTCTTCCTAGTTACTGTCTGCGACTGTGCATGTATGAAACGTGATCAGTGCGTGATTGAAAATTCCTAGCAAGAACTCCCGGTAGCTCCCAGAACAGAAACTACAGGCACCCCTATAACTCCCAGCTGCTCCCGTTACGAGTACAAGAGGGTTAAATATACACAATTCTTTACTTTAAACAGGTAGTTTTGTCTCAGATGATGTTGTTTTGAGATGGGTCAGAGGTTGCTATTTCCCATACATGATGGTGAAACAAAGCTGATACTCGATTCAAGAGGCAATCAAACTTATAGATGAAGGATCTGATCTCGAATTTTTAAATTTTACTGTTTA
This sequence comes from Conus betulinus, assembly GCA_016801955.1. NCBI lineage: Eukaryota > Metazoa > Mollusca > Gastropoda > Neogastropoda > Conidae > Conus > Conus betulinus. The sequence continues at coordinate 202,415 of JADBJO010002267.1, forward strand.
TACACATACACACACCGCACATACACTATACACAAGGTTTGTGGCTCAGATTAAGAAAATGTACTTGAATCATTTCTGGTAGCACAGTGAAAAATGATTTGATTTTCCAATTGATTCCCATTTCAGTTCTTAGTTGATGTGTCCCTGAGTTGAAGATGGTGTAGAAATTTGTGTGCATGAATGACTGAGGATTTGAGTGCCATATTGTATGTCTGGGTGTTTAGTGTCTGTGTCAAAGTGTGTGTTAGTGTTAAAGGCTTCTGCCTCATTCCTTCCAACAGATTTTGTGTCTTTAAAAAAAAAAAACCAAAAAATGTAGTAAAAAAAAGAAATATTGGAGATTGCACAGTCTTGGTGTTGTAAGAGACCTTTCAGTTTACAGACTTGAACAAGAAAAGATTTTTTTTTTTTTCCTGCACAAAGGTGTGCGTTTTTTAACCTGTTGACTGCCCTTGCATGAACGGCGTTCGAGGCGGTTTCTGGAAGGCTGTGTGTGCCGCATATCAAATGCCGTTTGAAGTAATTTCATCATCAAAATTTGGCGATTTAAAGAAGGGAGGCAAGGAAGGAAAAAATAGTTTAAACGGTTGTAGGGACCCTAAAGGACAGTTTCTTCCCTTTCACAGGTCGCTGACTGACCGGCTCGCGTCCGTTCAGACAATAAAGTTTGGCAAGGTTCGGCTGAGTCATTTTTGGTTCAAGATGACAAGTTGAGCAGGCTGTTCATTCAGGCGCATGCCGTTTTCAAATGATCTAATGCTCTTGAAGTGCTTCAAGAAGTTATCCGAGACCGTGAAAACGGTGAAGAAGACTTCAGAGAAGTGGAACGAAGCAATTTGGAGGAGGAGGAATAAAGCGAACACAATCAACACCACCCTTTGCTGTCGGAGATTGGTGTTGATGACGAAGCTGATCCCCGACTTCGAACTGAGCGAGACCGGTGCAAGTGGGGCTGAATCGGAGAGTGACGAGCTGATTCCGTCTACGTCGACTGCCCCCTCCCTCCTTTCATGAGAGGTCAGGACGGGAGTTGAGGAAGGGGAGGGGGTTCAGGACAACGGCGAGGGTCCAGTGTGAGGGCGCGTGGCAGAGGAGAGGGTGAGGCACTCGTCAGTCTGAATTTGTTTCAGAATGGACAGATGCCACTGCTGATTGCCCCAATCCCGACATATCTTTCACGCGTCGTCTCTTCTTCTTCTTCCAGGAAAGCAACCGCAATCAACCAGTTGATTATTCTGTCACTTAGTTGGGTATCCAGGTATCAAGCTGAACATTGACAGTTTCAAGCCTGTGGATTTCATTGAGTTGTTTTTGTGGTGTGTGTGTGCGTGCGTGTGTGTGTGTGTGCGCGCGCGTGTGTGTGTGTGCGTGTGTGTGTGTGTGTGTGTGTGTGCATGTGTGTGTGTGTGTGTGTGTGTGTGTGTGTGTGTGTGTGTGTGTGTGTGTGTGTGTGAGAGAGAGAGAGAGAGAGAGCACAGTGCTTGTGCATGGTGTGGGTATACATGGTATGTGTGTGTGTGTAGTGTTTGTGCATTGTGTGTGTGTGTGTGTGTGTGTGTGTGTGTGTGTGTGTGTGTGTAATTTTTGTGCATGTGTGTGTGTGTGTGTATGTGTGGTGCTTTTGCATGTGGTGCGTGTGTGTGTGTTGCTTTTGAATATGGTGCTTGTGCATAGTGTGTGTGTGTGTGTGTGTGTGTGTGTGTGTGTGTGTACCCAGCTGTGTGTCGGTCAACTATAACAGGCATTTATTGGGAGTAGTGAGGGATCCTGATCCTTCTGTCCATAAATTCTGTGGTGTGGCATATTCTCTGCAACACCGGTGTGTTTTTCAGTCGTTAGTGTGTTTTCATCATCTGTGGTGTGGTCTTTTGTAGCTCAGTCCTATATTTAGTAGTCTTTTATTTTTATTTTTTTTTTTTTTTTTTGGTGTGGTTGGTTTTGCAATGTTTCATATATTACCTTCTGTGGTGATGGCTTTTTATCAATCACACTTAGATCAAGGGTGAACCAATCCACATATATGTAAGAAAACAGAATAATTGAAAGTTACACTGAGTGTTGTTATTGTTAATTCATCTCTGCTAAACAAGACCAATTCCCAAGAGGCTTGCAAGATGTGCAGACTGATGCTGTGGATAATGTGTATTCCCATCTTCTTTCCCACCTTACCTGGACTGGAGTGCCCTCAGTGATATGGGTTGCTAAACATTTTATGCATTGTCAAGCTTTATTGTGAATACAGATGTTTTTCCTGAAGTTCAAAGGATATTAACACTAGTTTTGTGGCATTTCATTGTGATTTTAGTGCTGTAGTTCTGCTTATGTTCTGAAAGTGTCTGTTTTTCAAACAAAACATTATATGTATATTTTTGGTATACTCATTAAAAACAGAATCAAACTATTGTGGTATCTGGCTGTAGCCAAGGATATAACAAGAACATTTCCCAAGTGTCTAAGATATATGTCAAGAATTGAAAGAGCAGTGAGCATATTAGTGAACCTACACAACAATACAATACAAAATTGTGTCCCTTGATACCTGGATTGTACTGTACCCCAGAAAGTACATAGATTTATCATATAAAA